>JAJOOP010010289.1:0-28008 GCA_029582705.1 Solanum chacoense | reverse complement strand
GTTTTGAGGAAACAAGTATGAAAATGAGAAGAGTCGTGTACATGAGTTCCTTATTGTTATTTAGACCCTTGAGTCGAGTCATTCATTCCCATAAATTCCGCATGAACTCTATCAGTTGAGTATCTTTGAGAGGAGTACAGTATTTTCAAGTTCTAAGTCTTGAGTATTTAGTTCCTAATCATTTTGGGATTATATTCCAAATTATGGGGATACTACATGTTACCCATGAAGGTCTTGAGTTGAGTAGTTCATGCCATAATTTTTCATGAACCCTATGAGTCGAGCAATGTTGAGATGAGAGGTATCATTGAGTCCTTGAGTTGAGTAGTTCATGTCCATAATTCTGCATGAACTCTTCGATTCGAGCATTCTTGAGATGAGTAGTATCATTGACTCCTTGAGTCCTAGAGTTGTTGAGTTCCAAGTGTTGAGTTCTATGCATGGTTATTGAAAACCTTGAATTAAGTCAATCACGTCCATAATTTGGCATGAACCCTATTTTAAGAAGTATTTTTTTACAAATTGTTTTAAAACATGTTTTAAAGACTTGAGCACTAAGTTGAGGAAGAGTATAGCTAAGTTCATTTTCATTAAAATGATATATGAGAACTAACTATTTCCAAGAGTAAATGATTTTACATTTAAGATGAGAGGAAACAGAGATTTCCAAAAGATTTTTGAGTAGTTTGAGTACCCTCTCTTTTAAGAGAAAGATTTTGAGTAATAATCTCAAATTACAAAAAGAGTTATTTTAAACATATGAGCTGAGTATTTTTTTGGGAGTAGTATTGAGCATCGATATGGAGACGAGTTTAGATAACTCCAGTCTTCATAAACCATGTAGAGAACATGGGTAGAAACAGTCACACTTTTTAGATGATTCCTTAATGATTTTTAGCATATACTAGTGGATCCCCTTAGTTGAGAGATTCTATACCCTTTAAAAGTATAGGACAGTTCTGGCAGCATCGGCGAGGCATTGTATCACCACATAGCTCATAGTGACGGTTGTCGGTTAGAGAAATTCCCACAGAGTTATATTATATATTTATATATACAAACAAAGTTATTATTATATTCTTCAATACATTGAGTTGCTATCTACTTTTTCAAAATCTTTCCATATATATTGCATCTTTTACTGTTGCTTTATCCTTTAGTTTCATGAGTTGAGTATCTTGAGTTGAGTATCTTATTCTTGAGTTGTGTGAGTTGAGAAGAGGTAAGTATGTTTCCTTTTGATCAAGTTCAAGCCTATGTTTATGCTTTAGAATTCTCCTTACATGCTCGTACATTCCACGTATTGAGCCATTTGTTTTGCATCATTTCATGATGTAGATACAAGTATTCACGATCAGCAACATGCATTTCGTTAAGGTGATGTGATATAGATTCCAGTCAACTTTCGTGAGCCTTGTTATATTCTAGAGGAGTTTACCTTTACCTTACAGTTAGTAGTTTTTAGATGTCGTTCGTCTTGTCCCTATATCTTTCTGTAATAGTAGAGGCTTCATAGATAGATAGAGTTGAAGATTTTTCTATATTTACTTTATTTTGAGTATTTTTCACACTTTCTTACGGTTCATTATTGGACTTTATTGAATTTGATTAAGTTTTAAGCTTTGTATGCTCGAGTTAGTCTTCCGCTTCTAGTCAGCCAATATGAGGGTTCACTTGGGGACCAATAATGATTCTCGAGTGCCGACCTCGTCCAGGGTATAGGCTCGGGTCATAACAAACTTGGTATTAGAGCAAAGACTTTAAGAGTAGTAGGGTGTCTATGAAGCCATGTATGTAGAGTCCTAGTTATGGGTGTGAAGCGCACCACATCTATAATTAGGAGGCTACAATATTTAGGAACCATCTCCCTTTTTTCATACTCTTAATCATGCAATAGAGCTATGTCATAGAGATTTATTCATACTCATACGTTTCTCAGATTCATTCGACTACCCGTCATACTGGAGGTGGTTGAAAAGAAAAGTAAGTCTTTTATCGATGAGTTTCTCCTAGCAACAGTCTTGAGGAAGTCACGAAACTCCAGAGGATCTTGAGAGAAGCCCATGAGTGAGTTAAGTGTTGAGTTTCAATGGAATGCACTCATGTTCATATGAATCAGGCGTTTGAGCTAAAAGCGAGAGTTGTACACTCTTCCCTAGACCTTATTCAGATGAGACCTTTAAGAGGATGGTATGTTTAGAGCCTGGGTGGTATTTTCGCCCAAAAGGCTGGTATGAATTATGAGATCAAGAGCAGTAGTAGTGAAAGACCCCAAGATTAGGGGATAGTATGCAGAGGTTCAGTAATCGAAGGAAAGGAGCTAGTGATGGGACAGATTATGTGATTGCAATCATACATCCAGTCAGTTATAAGTGATGAGTTTCCCTTATGAGTAAAATAAGGAATAATAATGTTGTAGAGAGTTATAGATAGAAGGAAGAGGAATAGTTATTAGCCATAATGAGATAGCGTATATTTTTTTAACCAGAATAGAATTAATATCAATGTGCCATCGTATTAGAGAAGAATAAATTCATATGTTGAATAATTGAGAAGAGTATTCATGAGGTGGTAGACCCAAGCTAGGCTTATGAATTTTGAAGGGGGAAACCCCATGGTATTTAGTGGATGATTGAACTATTTGAGAGATAATACGCAGTAAGTGAGTAAGTAGTACTTATGTTGACAAGTCGAATATGATGGTAATTTGTGAGTATGGAGACTAAGAGATAAGGATTCACTACTTGTCATAAGGTCCTAGTGGATGAGCGTTTCTAAATTTGCATCTAGTAGTTGTAAGTTAGTATAGTAAGCGAGCAATCATATTGATATTCAGGTTTAGTAATAAACATTAAGCATGAATTTGAGATGAGTGTTTTGATACAAAAGGATGGGAACATGAGGGTGATGATGTAGTCTTCAGATTTGAACTAGAAGGCCTAACATACAGTAGGTAAGGAATTGAGGAGATTAGCTGCAATAAATGAGTGGTACAAGTGAGATACCCTAAAACCAAGGAAGGAAAGCATGATACCAAACAAATTCATACACCACATGTCAAAATAATTGCATAAATCCAAATATTAGAATTCCAACACAATAATGAATAATTGATATTGGTAATTTAAGTGAAACCTAAGGTAGAATATCAACTTGAAGGTACAAACTTTGTACTTCTTAAAAGGAGATTATTTTCATTCACGCAGATGCTTTAGGCAAAAAATGATGAAAATATTTGCATGGACCTAATATTAAAAACATAAAGAAACTCAAGTAAGATATTTTAAATCCCTATATTATAATTCCCACACAACAATCCAGTATAACTTGCTTGCAAACAAAACGATCCCTTAGGTTTTTGGGGTCAATTTCAAGCAAGGAATTGCCAATGTGGGTAAATTGAACACCAGTGACAAATAAAAAAAAAACTTATCTACAATTTGCATTTCTACAAGGTAGAGTTTCTCGAATTGTGAAATTTCTGCCTCTACGTTCCCAAGGCCTTTTAAAGTTATTCAACCTCTATAATCGAATATCGAACACACAAAGCTTTTTGTTTACAAAACAAGTTGCAACCTTATTTCCTTCTTTGTTCCAACGCACTTCAAAAATATTGTCATTGCCATTGTAAGTTTTTACAATTTTGGCCTCCTTCACTAACCATATATTCATGCATTTATCCAATAAACGACTTTTCATGTATTCACCATTCGGATTAAATGCAACAGAGTAAACAACTTCCCATGATTCAAAAAGGAAGAGAACCTACTCAGTAAAAAATAAAAAAATTCGACAAGAATGGTACATTTAACTTATTCTCACTCCCCTCCCTTCACATCCCCACCCAAATAAAAGTTATAGGTATATAGTTATAGATAGTTCAATTGAATACAAGTAAACAAACCACATAATACTTGAGCCTACATTTGATAGTTATAAAGTATATTTTTTTTAAGAGTCCCTATTTTTATCTCCTGTGTCCAAGTAAACATAATGAGTTCACATTTGTTACCTTTGTTCGTTCAAGCTGTGAAGAAGACACCGTTGTTAAACATCTCATAGCTTCACAGTAGAGTCAAATGAAGCAATACACATATACACAATAAAACAAAACCAATAAACTAAAAAAATTAAAAGATTAGGTGTAATACCTTAAATCAGCACACCCCAAAAATCCATTTGCTACAAGGCTAAAGTGAAATTACATCTCTCTTGATTATTTTACTCATAGGGGGATTATAGCTGCAATTGAAATCATTCCATATACATTACAAAGTGAACAACGTAAGCATTGAAGACTACTAGTGATGCTTGTAAACACAACAAAGACAATAAACATAAACCTTTGCGTCTAAAATTACACTAAGTTCGTGAATGAAAAGTGTACTAACTTTTATGATAACTTGTTGAAGGTTGAGAGTATTGCTTATGCGGTTGAGTCCTCAAAGAATGATAGTATCTCAAAGAAAAAAAAGTATTGAACCATTTGATGGGATGAATGACCTATGGGAACCATTAAACAAATTGGTAACAAAAGGTGACACCCTAGACAATTCCAAGGATCTAGTTCCAAAGTTTATCAGTAGTACTCCACTAATCAATCTTGATGATTATGAAAATGAGGCGACGATGATGGTGAAGAAGAAGACAATGCGTATGTGCCTTTACCAAAAGTTAAGGAACACAAAGTTAGCTAACAAAATGTTCTTAAAAAATTAGATGTTGTTCAAGATATAGAAGTGCCATCAAGTAGTAATAATAAGAAAATTGATAAAGGAAAGGGCAAAAGGCACGATGTGGAAGAAAGAAAAAAGAAACAAATAGTCCTCCTTATCCACCTCTTGTTAGCCGTGGTGGTGATAGTGATGGTTGTGGTGGTGGAACAAATATTAATGTGAAACAAGTTCAAATTACTACTAAGATAGCATGAGGTACAAGCAGTGGTACAAGATTAGTGAATGAAAGAGTTCATCCACTGCTCTTGTACTACAATTGCATATACCTCCTGTTTTCTCAGTAGTAACTTGAACTTGTGCCACATTAATATTTGTTCTACCACTATCACCATTACCACCACAACCAACAAGAGGTTGAGGTGGAGGAGGATTATTTGTTTCTTTTTTCTTTCTTCCACGTCGTCCCTTTTTCCCTTTTCCTTTATCAATATTATTATTATTACTACTTGATGGCAATTCTAAATCTTGAAAAACATCTAATTTTTTGTAGAACATTTTGTTTGCTAACTTTGTGTTCCTTAACTCCTGGCGAAGTCACATTCTCATCGTCTTCTTCTTCATTATAATGGTCTTCCTCATTTTCAAAATCATCAAGATTGATTAGCAGTGAACTACTGATGAACTTTGGAACTCGAACTTTGGAATTGTCTAAGGTGTCAACTTTTGTTACTAATTTGTTCAATGGTTTCCATAATTCATTCATTCCATCCAATGGTTCAATACTTTTTTTTTTCTGAGATACTATCATTATTTGAGGACTCAACAGTATAAGCAATACTCTCAACCTTGAACAATTGATCATAAGAGTTAGTACACTTTTCATTTACGAACTTAGTGTAATTTTAGACACAAAGGTTTTTGCTAATTGTCTTTGTTGTGTTTACATGTATCACTAGTAGTCTTCAATGTTTCCGTTGTTCACTTGTTAATGTATATGGAATGATTTCAATCTCACCCATAATCCCCCTGCGAGTAAAACAATCCACAGAGATACAATTTCACTTTAGCCGTCCAACAAATGGATTTTTGGTGTGTGCTGATTTAATGTATTATACCTAACCTTTAATTTATTTAGCTTATTGGTTTTGTTTTATTGTCTATCTATGTAGTTCTTCATTTGACTCTACTGTGAAGCTATGTGATGTTTAACAAGGGTGTATTCTTCACAGCTTGAACGGACATAGGAAACAAAAGTGAACTCATTATGTCTACTTGGACACAAGAGATAAAAATAGGGACTCCTAATAAAATTAACCTTTTAACATCAAATACTGGTTCAAGTATTATGCGGTTTGCTTACTAGTATCAATTGAACTATCAATAACCTATATACCTGTTCCTTTTATTTGAGTGGGGATGTGAGGAGAGGCGAGTGAGAATAAGTTAACTGTATCATTCTTGTCGAATATTTTTATTTTTTACTGAATTGGTTCTCATCCATTTTGAATCCAGGGAAGTGTTTTACTCCGTTGCATTTAGTCGGAACGGTGAATACATGGAAAGTTGTTTATTTAATAAATGCATGAATATATGGTTAGGGAAGGATTCAAAAATTGTATAAACTTACAATGACGATGACAATATTTTTGAAGTGTGTTGGAACTAGGAAGGCAACAAGGTTGCAACTTGTTTTTCAAACAAAAAGCTTTGTGTGTTTGATATGCAATTATAAAAGTTGAAGAATAACTTTAAAAGGTCTTGGGAACATAGAGGCAATAATTTCACAATTCGAGAAACTCTACCTTGTAGAAATGGAGGTTGTAGATAAGTTTTTTTAATTTGTCACCAGTGTTCGATTTACCCACATTAGTAATTCCTTGTTTAAAATTGAGCCCAAAAACATAAGGGGTCGTTTTGTTTGCAAACAAGTTATACTGGATTATTGTGTGGGAATTATAATATATGGATTTAAAAAATCTTACTTAAGTTTCTTTTTGTTTTTAATATTAGGTGCATGCATATCGTTTCATCATTTTTTGCCTAAAGCATCTACATGCATGTAAATAATCTCCTTTTGAAAAGTATAAAGTTTGTACCTTCAAGTTGATATTCTACCTTAGGTCTCTCTTCAATTATGTACCTTCAAGTTGATATTCTACCTTAGGTTTCTCTTAAATTACCAATATCAATTTTTCATTATTTTGTTGGGATTATAATATTTGGATTTATGCACTTCTTTGGACATGTGGTGTAAGAATTTGTTTGGTATCATGTTTTCCTTCCGTGCTTTTAGGGGTGTTCAAAATTGAATAGTAACCGATAAGCCCACCGAAAAATTCACTAAACTAGTGTAACTTTAGAAAAAGAAGAAATACACTTAGTAGATCTTGACAAAACAAAGAAAAAGAGGAAATACACCACTTTGCATCAACAGACACTTATTTAAACCTTCTTAAACTCTGCCGCAGATGCTGAAGGCCATCCTAAAAATAAGGTCTTCCCTGTCTCGGGAAAGGGTCCTCCCCTTTTCTTCCAGGGTTTTAATTTGGTTAAGGAGTTGTTGAATGTGTTGTTCCCCCAACTCCGGAAAATCTGTAATACATCAAAGAGACAAAGAGAAAATGTATATTATGCCATCAATGGAGCACACCTGATGTCCTGAGAATCTTTTGACTGGTCTACACTCACAAACATTACAAACATAGATTATGCCATCAGTTGAGATGGTGGAAAAAGCATTGTTGTTTCGCCAATCAACATCAAGCAATGGACCTGAATAGGGTTGTATAACAATGGTGAGAATATATACAAACCTATTAAATTAAAACAGAACAAGGGATAAAAACACCTGAATGAAATTCAAATTGATGCATGCATTCACCAGACCTCACCTAAGAAAAGTATAGATTAACGAAAGTTAGCCCAAAAAAGGCAGTAGAAAACTCTAATTCCAATCAAGTGTCGTAACAATCTTGTTTTTTCTCAGTTTTTCAACTTTGGATAGTAGAGTTACATGGACCATCTCCAATAAACAAAATTCTAGCAGTAGAGTCTTCAGACCTAAATTGATATTACACATGGTTAGCTATAACAAACATGATTTCTTAGATGAGTCTAAAACTACTCTCAACTTTCATAAAATCCCGGTGCGAATGATGGTCATTTTCAAACGTAAAATTACAAGAGAATTAAAAATAGAAGTAGGAATATGATCATGAGTATAGATAGACGAGAGCAATAAAGTGAAGAAATGGAAGTAATGCTTACCCTGATGCAAGAAAAGACCCTTCTAGACTCCAAGCACAACCAAAAAGCTGGAACAAGAAAAAATTGTAATGTTAGTATAGAAAGCAAAAAAGATATGATATTTATCATATTTCCTACAAAAAAATCATGCCGGATAAGGAGAAATTTATAAAGATGCGGACAAACCTTAGATGTATGTCCTTCCAAAGTCGTTACATCATAACTAAGAATTTCACTTGGCAGAGAGGTTGTGTCTTTGCTGATATACAATAGTCTCCATATCTGTCTTGCAACAAAAGAAAAACATTAGTGTCAAGAAAACATCAAAACTTGGAAGATCACTAAAAGTTACTAAATTGATCACAAAATTAGAAGCTTCTATCGTTTGTCATCTAGCAAAAAGAAACGCAATATGCAGCTCAACTGAAAATGAAACAAAAAGCACATAAAAATTGACATGGATTCTTGGATGTTAAAAGCTAGAACAAAAAAGGCACTCCTTTTAACATTTATGGTGTTTGACCAAAAACAACACAAAACACAAATTATTTTTCTACACAAGTACTTTTTTGTAAAAGTTGTTTTGACAAAAGTATCTCTAGATCATAATAATATTCATTCTCCTACCTTTGAGGTATAGAGACCGTTTTTGATAAATCCTCGATTCAGAAAAAGATTATACCACTAAAATGGTTATAGAAAAAAATCAACTTTCGCAAAATTTAACTCTTTTAACACAACAACATATTCAACAGGTCTGAACAGGGTGGTGTATACACAAGCCTCAAGTAAAGCATATCAAAGCATCTAATAGAAACAAAACATCAAAATCTCCGTAAAAATAGTTCAAAAGAAGATGAAATTGAATTACCGAATTCAAGTAGGAAGAAATCATAGGGTGAAGATGCCATTATTGTGAATTGACGACAACTTAAAGAAACAGACAAAGGGTCAAAGATTTTCTCCTACCTATGTTATAATATATATAGAGGAAAAATATGGCAAGTGGGAATTTTGGGAAACAGAGTAGTTATATATAAGACTACAATTAGAAATGCTTTAATTCCAAAAGACATTTTCAATAAAGTGTTGAATGACAATTGTATCCTCAAGACATTTCAAAAAGTTAAAAGATTAAATTTATTTAATCTGAGCTAGATTCAGAATTTAAACCATATGTTTAAATTTGGTAGTTTATTACAATATATTTAATATTCTTAAGTTCACTTTATTGGTTTTTTTAGGTCTCGAAGTTACAAGATCTAAATCATATTGTAAAATTATATATTTTTAAACCTAAACCCTATTTTTTTTAGTATGTATAATTTTTTCATGTTCGTTTTGATATGTTAGTGTTTTACATCTTTAAGTTGTTACAATACCTAAAACCTTATTTTTTAGAAGTTATAATATTTCGAAACCTAAACCCTAATTTTATAAGTACATATATTTTATTAAAATTCATCATGTTGGTATACATATATAAGGTCTGTCCTAAACATTGGTTTTATTTTTTAAGTGTATTTTGTTTGTATTCATTTCTCGAAGATTTCTTTTGTCAATTATTTCTCGTTAGTATTATTCATGTGTTTTTTGGTTAGTTTGAACTTTGAAGTTTTTTTTTCGTACTGAGTTATAAATCTTAATTCCTATATGACTTATTTCAAACAATTTCTTCTCTTGGGGATTTTTGAGACCTTTTAAAATGACTTTAATGGTAAAAAGTTGGGATTTAAAAGATTTTTTTGGGAAAGGAATCAAAGACCCAGTATCCACTAAAAATTAGATGCATTTACCTTTACGGCATAGTCAGGCGTCTATTGGGAGACCTGAGCTAGGAGATCACTCAGTTGTCGAGTTTAAGGGTGAGCCAGTTCGTTGAGGACACTATGGCTTCATCTAGGATCTTAGTAAATTTCCTTCAGACTTAGACCTTATAGACTCAGATCCCTAACTTTGTTGATCTCGTTGTACCAAAAAGATTCTATAAGTGTTTTACAGAACAGTACAAAGACGTCTATACTTTTCTTCGAAAGGCTACAAGACTTTAGGAAAACCTCTCCATCTTCTTTTCCCTACGTGCTATAACTTTATTCCGATTGGCATATGGTAATCCAAAATGGTATCTAATCTCTTTAACTCTTCAATCCGCAGATGGTTAACATGTGAAACAATGGTGCCAGGCAAGTAGCTCCCATAAATGAGCCAGTATGGGAGCCCGCACCTTGAGAATATGGCTGAGAATGTACACAGGGAAGAGGCCCCTTCCGCACTCCAGGATGAGGTAGAAAAGAATGTGGAGATTGAAGTGGAAGAAGATGCTGAACAAGATGAGGACGTATAAGTTGGGACTGCAAGATTTCCCCTTTTGGATCTAGCTATAGCTCATCATATTTTGACTTTTCTGGGACGGTTGGTCCAAGCTTCTCAGCCTCCATTCATCCCTCCTATTCTTGCTACGATCCCTAAGATGGATGGAGTGTTTGGTGGTGATACCTTCTTCCGTCTATTTTCGGGCACTGTGATGACTAGTATTGAGCACGAGATGCTGACCAAGTTTCTAAAGTAAAAGTTGTCAGTGTTCCATAGTTCTGAAAGTGCGGATGCCTATGACTTCATCCTAGATTGCTATGAGATACTTCACAAGTTGGGCATTGTGCACCAACATGCAGTTGAGTTCGTGATCTTTCAGCTTTAAGAATTGGCTAAGTAGTGGTTGAGATCCTTTGCGGAATGTTGCCACTTACCTTGGTTCAGTTCAATGCCTTATTTCTAGAGGAGAATGTGCCTCAGACATTGAGGAACCGCAAGTAGGATTAGTTCATGGCTTTGGGGCAAGGTGGTATGAATGCAACTACTTATGAAGCTAAGTTCCATGACTTGTCCAGATATGCGACGTAGTTGGTGACTACAGAAGAAGAGAGGATTTGTTTGTTCGTCAAGGTATTGAATCTCGAGTTACAGGTATTGTTTGTTCAGATGACCTTTGTAAGTAAAAGATTTAATGAAGTGACAGACTTTGTGACGAAGGTAGAAGGAGTTCGACGGGAAGGGCACGCCAGGGCTTTGGCTAAGAGGCCCTAGAATATATGTAACTTTAGTGGGTCCTACTCTATAGATTTAGGTAGGCCAACAATTGTAGCTTGGCCAATTCATTCAAACATGCCCTCTTCTATGGGTGGTTACTCAAGAACTATGCAACAAATTCCCACTCAAGATGGCTACTATTTTGCATCAAGCAACAGGTCGTCTCTTGACCGCTACTGTTCCAATTATGGAGAACAAGGACACATTAGGAGAGATGGGCCCCACCCAAGCATGACTGAACCTATACAACAGACAACCAGAGTAGTGTACCGAAGAGTGGAGGTAATATTGGAAAGGGTAGTCCAGAAGTTGGGCGAGGAGAAAATCAGAGAGGTCGTGGAGGCTGGAGAAATGGTAATGCAGGTAGGGAAGCATTTCAACTAGACAGAGAGGTTTCCCGTTAGAAAAACATAGCTCATTTTTATGCCTTTTCGGGCAAGATCAAGGTAGAGGCGTCAAAGTAGGGATCACATGTACTATTCTTATATGTGACTGGATGGTTATTGTTTTATTTGATCCGGGTTCTACTTACTCTTATGTATTAGTGCAGTTTGCCTTTGGATTTGATGCGATTTGTGATATGCTTGATGCCCCTATCCATGTTTCTACCCTGGTTGGAGAGTCTATTGTAGTCACCCATGTCGATCGTGCTTATTCTGTCCTATTTCTACTTTTTCAGACTTGGACTGAATTGGTTATTTTGGATATGATTGACTTTGATGTAGTATTATGCATGTCGTAGTTGTCCTCATATTATGTTGTGCTTAATTGCAATGCTAAGATTGTGACCTCAGAGATCCCGGATAGGGAAAAGTTAGAGTGGGAAGGGGTGTAGAAGCCTAAGCCATCTAAGATCATATCTTTCATTCAGGCTAGGAAACTAGTAGGGCAGGGTTGTTTGGTATATTTGGATCATATATGTAATGTCGATGCAGAGTCCCCTTCTATTGAGTCTATTTCTGTAGTATTTGAGTTTTAGGAAGTGTTTCCTACTCATTTACCTATTACTCCTCCAGATAGATATATAGATTTTTGTATTGACTTGGAGCCGGCCACTCGCCCAATCTTTATCCCTCCTTATCACATTGCTCCAACAGAGTTAGGAGAGCTTAAAACCCATATCCAGGATTTCCTTGATAAGAGTTTCAACTGTCTTAGTGCTTCCCCATGGGGTGCTCATGTCTTTTTTGTTAAGAAGAAGGATGGTAGTATGAGGATGTGCATAGACAACCAATAGTTAAATAGGGTCACCATTTAAAATAAGTACCATTGCCTCGTATAAATGATCTCTTTGACTAGTTGCAGGTTGCATTAGTAATCTAAAAAAATTATTTAAGGTGTGGGTACCATTATTTAAATGTTATGCCTAAAAACGTACCCAAGATAGTGTTCAAGACTCGATATGGGCACTATGAGTTCTTTGTGATGTCGTTTGGGTTGACTAATGCATCTGCAACCTTCATGAGTTTGATAAATGGTGTGTTCAAACCATTCTTGGATTCCTTTGTAATGTCTTTATGGATGACATTTTGGTCTATTCAAAAAGTGAGGACGAGCATGTAGACCATCTTTGTAATTTTTTCGGTGTCCTTGGGAAATAGAAATTTTATGCAATATTTTCAAAGTGTGAATTCTTGTTGTCCTCTGTTGCCTTTTTGGGGCATTTAGTTTCAAAAGAAGGGGTAATGGTAGATCCCCAAAAGATTGAAGCAGTGAAGAACTGGGTCTGGCGTGTCACTTAGGTTAGGAGTTTTGTGGGGCTTTCTAGCTACTATTGTCGGTTTGTGAAGAATTTTGCCTCTACTCCCATGCGCATGACAAGGATTACTCAAAAGGAGGTGCTTTTTGAGTGGACTGATAAATGTGTAGAGAGCTTCCAAAATCTCAAGACATTTTTACCACAACACCTATTCTGATATTGCTAGTTGAAGGTATGGAATTCATTGTTTATTGTGAGGCTTTACATTCGGGCTTGGGTTTTGTGTTGATGTAGGACAATAACGTTATAGCTGATGAATCATGACAGTTGAAGATTCATCAGAGGAACTACCCAACACATGATATTGCGTTGGAATTGGTAGTGTATGCTCTCAAGATTTGGCGACATTATCTCTATCGAGTCAAGTGTGAAGTGTTCATTAATTATCACAGTCCATAACATGTGTTTACTCTAAAATAGTTGAACCAGAGACATTGAATATGGATAGAGTTAGTGAAAGATTATGATGTCACCATTCAATACCATCCAGGTAAGGTTGATATGGCGGTAGACACATTAAGCCGGAAGATAGTGAGTATGGGCAGTTTAGGTTGCTTGGATATTTCCATGCGATCACTCACTTGTCGAGTTCAAGGTTGAGTGATTTCCTTTAGGCTACCATGGATTCATCTAGGATCTTAGTCCATTTCCTTCGAAATTAGACCTTTCAGACTTTTTTTTTTGTTTAGTTATTTTGGAGATGGGGATTGCATCCCCTTATCTTAGACCGTTAAGTTAGAAGTTTTGGTACAATGACTTTCAGGTTCTAGGGGTTGTTGACACCAAATTTTGACACTTCATTCTTCTAATTCATTATTGTCGATCTACTAAATTAATAACGTGTCAAATTTTCCCTTTTTCACAACTATTTTTACTATTACGACTATTTATCATTACTATTGTTACCGTTCTGTCACAATTCTAAAATTAATAATAAATTTGTACGTTTTACTCTTAAAATTATGATATCACCTTTTACACCTTTTCTTAAAAATTAATCGTTCTCGCTTTATTTTAAGTTTTGTAATTATTAAATTAATTATAAGTCCTTATTTTGTAAATTTGTAATATTGATATTTTTATTATGTAAATTATTAGTTGTCATCTTTTAACTTATTTTGTATTAGTTATTAAGATAGAAGCCCAAATTTATATAAAGAAAGAAAGGAAAAAAGAAGTCCAGCCTAAACCTACCATTCCAGCCCACATTTTATACTAATATCTGTCCAAAAATAGCCCAAACAAAGGCCTAAACCCATGTCTTATTCATCAGAAAAATGCCAAAACAATTTAGGTCATTCTTCTTTCATCAATTCATCGCTCCTTCCCCTTCAAATGGGTAAAGCTGCAGGTCTCTTTCACCTTGGACAAAGGCTCCTCTTCATTTTCGTTCAAGCTTCAATAACTCCATCAACTCTCTTCAGTTCTCTCTCTTTGTGACAGATTTAGTCAAGAAGCGGCCAAAAGATTTCTGAATTTTTGATATGCTAAAGAGTAGAGGTTTGATTCAAAATTCAAATATATAGTTACTCCTTTGAATCCCACAAAAATTGCAATAAGAGGTACCCTAGTCCGTCACTATAAATAATAACTCTTACATCCATTTTAAACCAAGCTTTTCTTCCCCCGATTTCACCTTCTACCATTGCTTTCTGCTCTCAAAAATTATCTTTTGTACTCTTTCAATCTCGGCTAAAAACTCTAATTTCGAGCTTACTCGAGTGTGCCGTTATTCGAACGTAGGCCTATGACGAAAGCACCTCTGTTCACTGCCCCGCAACAGGTAACACTCGCCCCTTTCTTCATCTATTTTTTCACTGCAGTTAAAGTTCTAAGTATACCTTAATAGATTTATATGTCAAGATTAAATTTTTCTTATTTTGTATACACTGAAAGTAGTGTTAAAATGTCATTGCGTTTCTCCACCATATATTTTGAAATATTATGTAGGTGCTCATTTACTTGTTTATTTTTAAATAAAAAATGAGATTAAATATTAATATTAAAATCATCAAATTGTATAAAATATTTTACGATACAAGGTTTAGAAAAGAAAACGTAGCTAAGAAAATGTGTTTCAAATAATCTGTCTAATGGAAGAGTTTATTAATTTATATTCAAAGCCCATTTTGGGCATCTAGGGGCCAATTTACATGAATTAGGTGATTTTCAGCCCATGAGAATTTTGGTGATATTGCTTTCAGATGATTTCTTTGCGAACCTCTAAGGAACCCTCCCTAGGCAGTTAAGGGAGTAGTACATACACTCTTACAATTTTTAATGTCCATTTTGGGCATTTAATCCTCACTTACAGGAATCAGACAATTTTATTAGTTTTTCATATGTGTTCGCCCATAAATATTTTGATGATATGTTTTTCGAACATTGCGAAACCTTTATGGAACCTTCTCTAGGAAGTTGGGGAGTAGTACATATAGTCTCACAATTATTTTCAGTCCATTTACAACAATTAGGAGCCAATTTATAGGAATTAGGTGATTTTTTCAGTTTTCGTGTCTGTTAGCCCATGAATATTTTGGTGATATAGTCACAGAAAATATTTTTAGCAAAACCTTTATGGAACCCTCCGTAGGGAAATGGGGAAGCAGTACGTATAGTCTAACAATTTTGAGAGTCCATTTTATGCATTTAGGGGATAATTTACAAGAGTTAGGTGATTTTTCTTAAGTTTTTGTGTATTAGCCTTGAATAGTTTTATGGTATGGCTTCTAGATGATTTCTTTACGAAACTCTCTGTAGGGAGTTAGAGGAGCAATACATACAGTCTCATAATTATCAGAGTCCATTTTTGGTATTTAAGGCTAATTTACATGAATTAAGCAACTTGCTCAATTTTTTGTGTGTGTTAGACCATGAGTATTTTGGTGATATGGCTTCCGGACAATTTCTTTGCAAAACATTTAAGGAACTCTCCATAGGGAGTTGGCTGAGTAGTACGTGTAGTCTTATATATTTAAAATCCATTTTGAATATTTAGGAGATCAATTATAGAAATAAGGAGATTTTTTTAGCTTTTTGTGTGTTAGCCCATGAATATTTTGGTGGTATGTCTTCTGGAGGATTTCTGTACGAAACCCTCCGTAGAGAATTGGAGGAGCAGTACGTACAATTTAATAGTTTTTAGAGTCAATTTTGGGAATTTAAGGACCAATATAGAGGAATTAAGCAAATTGCTTAGTTTTTCGTGTGTGTTAGACCATGAATTTTTCGGTGGTATGACTTTTAGACAAGTACTTTTCAAAACGCTTATTGAACTCTCCATAAGGAGTT
Source organism: Solanum chacoense (assembly GCA_029582705.1). Taxonomy (NCBI): domain Eukaryota; kingdom Viridiplantae; phylum Streptophyta; class Magnoliopsida; order Solanales; family Solanaceae; genus Solanum; species Solanum chacoense. The sequence goes on along the minus strand of JAJOOP010010289.1, from coordinate 11,949 downwards.
GGGGGAGCAGTACATACATTCTCTTGTTTTTAAATCAATTTTGGACATTTAGGAGGCCAATTATAGGAATTAAATGATTTGTTTAGCTTTTCGTGTGTGCTAGCCCCTAAATGTTTTGGAGATATGACTTTCAGACATTTTCTTTGCAACACCTTTATAGAACCCTCTGTAGGGAGTTGGGGGAGCAGTGCGTACAATCTCCCAATTTTTAGAGTCTATTTTGGGCATTTAGGGGCAAATTTAAATGAATTAGGCGATTTTCTCAGTTTTTCATGTGTTCTAACCCATGGTTATTTTGGTGATATTACTTTCATAGAATTTCTTTGTAAAACCTTTACGCATCTCTTTGTAAGGTGTTTGGGGAGTAATACCTATTGTCTCGTAAATTTTAGAGTCTATTTTGGACATTTAGGTGTAAATTTATAGTAATTAAGCGGTTTTCTTAGTTTTTTGTGTGATTAGCCCAAACATATTTTTTTCTTAAATAAAAGGCTTAAAACCAATTGTTTAAGCAAGTAAAAATATTCTATTTAAATACACAAATTAGGCATGGTCAATTGAAACATGACTTACATTGAATGTCTTGATGGAATATTTTGACATGTTTAACAAGTTAATTATGTATTAAGCCAAAAAGAGCCTCTATATAATTGATAAAGCAATGAAAGAAAACGTGTTACCAAACAAATTCTTACACCACATGTCCAAATAAGCGCCCCAGTACCAATATTTTAAAATTACACAACAATGAAACATTGATATTGGTAATTTATGAGAAATCGAAGTGAGAATATCAACTTGAAGGTAAAAACTTTTATAGAATCCTCCGTAGGGAGTTGGGGAAGTAAAAAGTACAGTAGCATATTTTTAGAGTCCATTTTGGGCATTTGGGGCCAATTAAAAGGAATTAGCATATGTTATCAATTTGTTGTGTGTGTTAGGTAATGAATATTTTGGTGATATGATTCCAAATGATTTATTTATGTAAACTTTATAGAATCCTTTGTAGAGTGTTAGGGGAGCAGTACGTAATGTTTGCCCAGTTTTAGAGTCGGTTGTGGCCTTTAGTGGCCAATTTATAAGAATTAGGTGATTTTCTCAATATTTCCTATGTGATAGGCATGAATATTTTGGTTATATGGCTTCTGGACGATGTCTTTGCGAAAACCTTATGGAACTCTTTGTTGGAAGTTGTGGGAGTAGTACGTATAGTCTCACAATTCTTAGATTCCATTTTGGGCATTTAGGGACAAGTTTACTCGAATTAGGTAAAAAAAAATCAGTTTTTCGTATTTGTTATCCGATCAATCTTTTTGTGATATGGCTTTTGGATGATTTCTTAGTAAAAACTTTATGTTCCCCTCCATAGGTATTTGGGAGAGCGTACTGATGAGTCCACAAATTGGACTCATTCAGGGCAATATTGTAATAGAAATTGTGTCCTCAAATGCTTATTTTATCTCAAGATCAGATGAAAATCCTTTAGTTTTAGGAATTTGAAGTTTTAAGAAAAGCATGGATACTATGTCGCAAAAAGGAACGAAAAGGCAGAAAAGAACGAAGAAATGAAGTCTTGACGATTGCCAAGTCCACTTGATGAGTCGTCGAAGGGTCTTACTTCACCTTTTGTTCCAGTGTGCTGAGCCCTAAAGAAAAGGATCAAGTCAATGGAAAAAGGGAGCAGTCGACGCATGGCCGAGCAGTTCTGCTAAGCAGTACCATGCCGCCCAATGACCCAGAGCACAACGAGGCTGAAGGTTGGTGCAACACGGTGATGAGCTACACCAAAGGGCGAATCACCGAGTTGATCGGCGATTCTGATTGACAACGCCGAACGATCTACTGCAGCACAAATCTATGAAAAATATAAATCCTAGTTAGAGTTTTAGGTTTAGAGTGGGATAATTATTATAATTTTCACTTAGAGTCGAACAATTGTGATAGTTTTCATATAGAATAGTAGTTTTGATAGTTTTGCTCTAAGTTTGAGAGGGTTTTGAAGACTTGAAGAAGAAGAGGGTTTCGTCTCCAAGGATTTGGACTTGGGTCTCTTGGATTCTTCATTCTTGGCCTGTAACAAGACTTAAATCTTCATACCCATTTGAATTCTACCTCATTTAGGTTTAAATTTCTATCTCTTGAGGTGGGGCTAAAAACCCCAATTCTTGGGGTGTGATTTAGCGATTATGGATTAAGATAATTTATGGGTCTTGCTTGCTGATAGTTTATTCATAGTTTAAATGTAATTTTGTTTAGCGGTTTTGGATGAATTTAATGATTTTTTAGTTGCAAATACAAGTTTATTTATGTGTTTTCGGCTTGCGAGAGAGAAAGGTCGTAAAACTAAGACCACTAGATTGATGACCAGTGTGAATGGGTCGACATGAGGTTCAGCTCGAGAGATTGAACCCTAGTCCCATGTCCACACACTCAGCTCGAGAGAGTGAGTGGGCTAAGGCGTAGGATGGTCTTCATGCGGCAAGTGGGTGTCTGAAAGGAACGCATTTGAAACGGGGTAAACTGATCGAGAGAGAGCTTATTCCCCGTAAAGCTTTGCCTAGTGTGATGTCCCGCCAGTTTGACAATCCGATTTCGCAGCCGGAGAGGGGCAGAAGGTTCTAGAGTTGAGGAGAGTCTTGTGGAGAACTCTAGAATCCTTTAGATTTTTCAAGAAGGGTAGAGAAGGTCCTTGGACAATGTAGATTTCTCCAGAATGGGACCTTTGTGTAAATATCTTAGGGACTTTTATAGTAATTTTAAATTACACTTTAGTCCTTAAGAGGTAGTATAAATAGAGGGGCCAACCATTTGCAAGGCATCACTAAAGTTGTAAAGCAATCTTCCAAAGCAATATACAAAGCCTTCTTCAAAAGCTTTCTTTTGATCTTTCTAAGTCTTTCCTTTTCATTTTCTTAGCGATCTTAGCATAAAGAGCTTTCTTGAGCTTACAAGATCTTGAAATATAGTGAGTAATTTGTCAAGAGCCACACGGAGCATTAGTGAACACTCTAAGTCTGTCACAGCGTGGTATCAGTGCGAAGGTTTGCACTAAGGGAATGGCAACCGAAGGGGACGTAAACGCCGCTAGCACCACCAACGTCCGTCCGGATGGTGGAAAGAAGGCCCGAAAGGGAAAGAAGTACCAAAAGAGTCATGAGGAAATGCTAGTGGATCCCACACCAAGCGAGGCTCTAACATCTCATCCACCTTCAACCACCGAGGCAAGTGACGATGAACATGGCGAGGAGGCCATTGACGTCACCGCAAGAGAAGAGTGGGTCTCAAGGGTTGAAGTGGCAAGACAGGCCGTGGAGATATTAGGCCTGCGCATGAACGTGGCCGATGGCAAATTCAAGGCTCTTGAAGACTTCACCCTTGATGAGACCGAAAATATCCATAACGAGTTGGAGGAACGTCAGTGGGCCGAGTTCGAGATGAAGGTGGCCATCACTTCCTTGGAGTGCCGGCTTATGAAGGCGTTGAACACAATTGAAACCATGAAGACCGAAATGAGGACACTCAAGGAAGGCATAAAAGCTGGAGGATCGGCATCACCAGACCGCGATAGGGAGGCCAGGGTCGAGGCTCCCAAGCCACCTATGTTTAAAGACATCCGCGAGGCTCTAGAGGTGGAGAATTCCTTGTGGCACTTGGACAATTACTTCAAGAGTAGCCGGGTGAAGAGTGACGAGACCAAGATCAACACTTCTGTGTTGTATCTTTCAGAGATGGCCATGCTGTGGTGGAGGCGCAAGGAAGCTGAGATAGGGAAGGGGACGTGCACCATCAACACGTGGGAGCAATTCCGCGAAGAATTCAAGAAAGCCTTTTTCCCCAATAACATCATATATGAGGTTAAGCGCAAGTTCAGGGAGCTGAAGCAAACAGGAAGGATTCGGGCGTACGTGAAAGAGTTCACAACTCTAACGCTTCAGATTCCCAACATCACGGACGAGGACATGCTGTTCCACTTCACGGACGGATTGCAAAATTGGGCCAAGACGGAGTTGGAGCGGCGACAGGTCAAGACCATAGACGAACCCATCACACAGGCCGAGTCTTTGACAGACTTTAAGCATGAATGGCATGACAAGACAAAAGGCAAGGACGCAAGGAGTGGTCTTGCCAAAGGTGGGGGAGACCGTGGCCGAGGCAAGGAGCCGCAGGCACACCCCAAGCAGCACGACTCCCACAAATCGGACAGCAGACGATTCGTGCACCAGAACTACACGGAAAAGAAGGCGCAGACCACAAAGGGAGATGGTTGCTACATATGCAGAGGACCACACGGCTACGCTAGGTGCCCAAAGATGAAAAACCTTGGTGCCATCTTACGCGAACTAAGAGCAAGGACAGGACGCAGACACAATGCAGTTGGGCATGGTGGGACTATGCGGTGCTATTGCCAAGCAGACAGAGATGCCAGGAGACTTTAACACGCAATATGTAGACATCTCCATTAATGGATGGCCAGCTCGTGCCATGGTAGACTCTGAGGTTGAGGCAAACATCATGACCAAGACGGCGGCAGAGAAGTTAGGGATGAACTATGTTCCATGTATCACTCGCCTTAAGACAGTCAATGCACGGCCGATTCCCATGAGCGGTGTCGCCCAAGGAAAGAGAATCACGTTGGGAAAATGGCAAGGTAAGACAAACTTTACTATCGCTCATTTAGATATCTTTGACATCATTCTTGGGCAAGTGTTCTTCCAGCGCTACCACACGATGATCGACCCTTACCTCCAACGACTCATAGTCATGGAGCAGGAAGGGTCGTGTATGGTACCTCTAGTCAAGGTCCCAAGGAAGGACACACCTTTTTGTCGGCCATGCAGATCGTGAAGGGCCTAAAGAAAGGAGAACCGACATTTCTAGCTACCATTGCAAGTTCAGGAGAAGACAATGGTGCTAAAGATTCCTTGCCACCAATCATAGAGAAGGTCCTAGAAGAGAACAAAGACGTGATACCAGATGAGCTGCCAAAGACTCTACCTCCGAGGAGAGGTAGATCATAAGATAGAGTTGGAGGTTGGAGCCAAGCCGCCCGCGCATGTACTCCACCTGAACTAGAGGATCTAAGGAAACAGTTGAAGGAGCTCCTCGAGGCCAGTCACATCCGTCCATCCAAGGCACCTTTTGGCACACCGATACTATTCCAGAAGAACAAGGATGGATCATTACGCTTATACATCGACTATCGGGTACTCAATAAGGCAACTATTAAGAACAAATATCCTATCCCGCTCATTGCAGATTTGTTTGATAGACTTGGGTAGGCCAAGTACTTCACTAAGGTGGACCTCCAAAAAGGCTACTAACAAGTGCGCATCGCAGAGGGGGATGAACCGAAGACAGCGTGCGTGACCAAATACGAAGCATACGAGTGGTTGGTGATGCCTTTTGGCTTAACCAATGCACCCGCCACATTTTGCATACTGATGAACAAGATATTTCATCCCTACTTGGATCAGTTTGTGGTGGTCTACTTGGATGACATAGTCATCTACAACAACACCTTGGAGGAGCACGTGGAGCATCTGAGAAAGGTCTTCCAAGTTTTACAGGAGAACCAGCTATACATCAAGAGGGAAAAGTGCGAGTTTGCCCAACATGCGATGCACTTCTTAGGCCATATCATTAGCCAAGGCAAACTACATATGGACGAAGCCAAAATCCGGGTGATCCAAGAGTGGGAGGTGCCCACTAAAGTTATCGAGGTATGATTGTTTCTTAGACTTGTGAATTATTATCGCAGGTTCATAAGTGGCTACTCCACGAATGCTGCTCCACTGACCGAGTTGTTGAAGAAAAATAAGCCGCGGGTTTGGAGCACGGAGTACTAGCAAGCCTTCAAAGGTCTCAAGGCCGCAGTACTGGAGGAACCGGTTTTGATGCTTCCTAACTTTTCAAAATCCTTCGAGGTACATACGGATGCTTCAGAATTTGCCATTGGGGAGTCTTAATGCAGGATCGACACCCAATAGCATTTGAGAGATGCAAGCTTAACGAGACCGAACGGTGCTACATGGTGCAGGAGAAAGAAATGACAGCCATCGTGCATTACCTCCGCACGTAGGGACACTACTTGCTAGACGCATTGGGCTGCCTAGCAAAGTTAGGGAGAGTTTGAGGAACCACTCAGCGCTTCACTTAATGACCCCACCTCAAACATGTCGCCCCGGCAGATGAGGCAACTACTTATCCAGGATTTTCCTTTGCCTCCCTCTCTGTTATTCTCTATGTGTACTTTCGGATGTTTGTTATTTACATTTGAGGACAGATACATTTTATTTGTGGTAGGGTGAGGCCCACATTTTGTGTGAATATTGATGCTCGTGTTTTGTGCTTATATATTGGTTGTTCTGTTTTAACTGATAATATCACTGCCTTTTTATTGATGTTTGAGCTTACGACTCCTTTTATTTCATATTGCAAATTAATTTGGACCCTTTCCAAAAAAAATTAAATTTTTCGCACATTTTCGCCACAAGTTATATGCTCTTGAATGTGGTTGTTCTTTTGCAAAAATTTGAGTCTCGATTCCAATCAATAGCAATGACTTGAATAGTGTTCTCAATTGAACGAACATGAATACGTGGCTACGATGAGGCCAAATGAAGTTGCATAGACAATATGTGAACTCTTTGCATCTCGTTATGACTAGCCTAGTATAGAATTGAGTCTCTTGTGATAATCATTGCACACTAGCGAAAGTGTGCAATCTTGTTTAACTTATAGTGTCAATGCCTAGTGTGATGAACTTACCAACGAACTATGCATGACAGATCCTAGAATTTCCCCCGTTGGTCGGATCAACTAAGTGATGTTATCTCTTGATATAATCTTAGCCAACTTCGAAGAGGGTGAACCAATTTGGCATATACCTCTTTTGTGACCTACCTTGTGATTGTGTGATTCTCTCTTGAACTCCCCTTGAGCCTTACCTTTCTTTGGAAGAAACTTGATGAAAACTAAACCTTTATTAATCTATCACCCATAATCCTCATGAAGTTGTGGTTAGTTTGAATAGCCAACTTAGGCCAAAAGCCTAAGTTGGGGGTGTGGTGAAAAGAGAAGGCAAATCAAGAAGTGAAAGAAAGTCCCTCCTACCTATGGTTTTGAGGAAAATGGAACTCCTCCGTATGAAAAAAAGAAAAAGAAAATGTGAATGAAAAAGAAAAGTTGTGGAATAAAGTTGAAAAATGAAAGGGGGTTTCCAAACAATTCTTGGAAAGTAAATAATACGATGACTTATAAGCACTAATGAAAATGATGAAGGAAAAAGGAAAGGAAGTGTTAAGAGCACCACATTTCATGAGGATGAAAGTGACAAACTCTAAATGACCACACCTTTGCACTCAACTCCATTACAATCCTTGAAAAAACCTTTTTGATCTTGGGTGAGCTGAAACAAGTGTTGATTGGAAATACGGTAAAACCTATAGGTGGAAATTATGCATTATGTTCTTCTTTGTGAGTGTGAGCGTTGAATCTGATTCCAAAACTTTAAACTGTGAAACCATTTTTTGAATATGGAATCATTCTTTGTCTTAGGGCATTTGAACACTATAGTTGAGCTTGAACTTGCATTTCTAGCAAGTATTGTGAGCATGAGATTCGTTGATATTGGTGAGTCACAACTTGAATCTTTGAGTGCACATTTGATCTTTGCATAAGTAAACTGAGTCTAGTTGTGTGCATTCATGATTGAGTCTTACATAGCACTGTTCGAGACACCCTTTTTGAACGGCTGAACTCGAGTTTGCTTGAGGAGAAGCAAAAGTTTAAGTTGGGGGTGTTGATGAGTCTACAAATTGGACTCAGTCAGGGCTATATTTTAATAGAAATTGTGTCCTCACATGCTTATTTTATCTCAATATCTGATGAAAACCCTTAAGTTTCAGGTATTTGAAATTTTAAGAAAAACATAGACATGAGGATCGCTGAGTCCACTCGACGAGTCGCCAAAGGGTCTTAGTTCACTTTTTTTTCCAGTGTGCTGAGCCCTGACGAAAAGGTTCAAGTTCGCGGAAGAAGTAAGTAGTCGGAGCATCGCCGAGAAGCTCCGCGAAGTAGTACCATGCCACCCAATGACCCAAAGAACGACGAGGCTGAAGGCTGGTGCAAGACAGCCATGAACTACACCAAATGGCGAATCGCCGAGTTGGTCAGCGATTCTGACTAACGACGCCGAACCATCCACTGCAATACAAATCTATGAAAACTATAAATACTAGTTAGAGTTTTATTTTAGAGTGGGACAATTATTATAATTTTCACTCAGAGTCAAATAATTGTGATAGTTTTCATATGGAACAGTACTTTTTGATATTTTTGCTCTAAGTTTGAGAGAGTTTTGAAGACTTGAAGAAGAAGAGGGTTTCATTTCCAAGGATTTGGACTTGGGTCTCTTGGATTCTTCATTCTTGGCCAGTAACAAGACTTATATCTTCATACCAATTTGAATGCAAGCTTATGTAGGTATAAATTTCTATATGTTGATGTGTGGCTAAAAAACACAAATCTTGGGGTGTGATTTAGCGAATATGGGTTAAGATAATTGTTGGGTCTTGCTTGCTGATAGTTTATTCGTAGTTTAAATGTGATTTCATATAGTGGTTGTGGATGAATTTAATGATTTTGTAGTTGCAAATACAAGTTTATTTATGTGTTTATGGCTTGCTCGAGAGAGAGTTCATAAAACTAAGACCACTATATTAATGGCCAATGTGAGTGGGTCGACATGAGGTTCAACTCGAGAGAGTGAACCCTAGTCCCATGTCTACACACTCAGCTCGAGATAGTGAGTGGGCTAAGGCGTAGGCTGCTCTTCATACAGCAAGTGGGTGTCTGAGAGGAACGCATTGAAAACGGGGTAAGTTGCTCGAGAGAGAGCTTATCCCCCTTAAAGCTTATCATAGTCACAGTTATTGTATTAATTTTCTATAGAAAGCATGTACCCAATAATCTAACTTAATCTGTATTCCCGTAACATCCCAAGGATCCCCTCTCATTGCTTAAAAATCCTTGTTTATTTTGCTGTTTTTATTTACTAGTGACAAAACCCCCCATTGTTAAGTGACATTTTTGTTTCCCCCTTTAATTTACAATGTTTTTAGTCGGTAATGTCTTTAGCTATGACTAGTTAGAACTAAATTTTATTTTTCTATTAATTCTCAACAGCACTCTCTTGGGACGATCCCAACCATTGGTTGGGTTACTAAACTATTGTACGATCGTAGACACTTGCATCAAAAGTTGTGTCTTCATTAGGCAAACATCACATACGTACAGTCTCAAAATTTTTAGAGTTCATCTTGCACATTTAGGGGACATTTTACATGAATTAGGAGATTTCTTAGTTTTTCATCTGTGTTAGCCCATGACTATTTTGGTGATATGGCTTCCTGATTTTTGTGAAAACTTTACGTAACCCTCCATAGGGAGTTGGTTGAGTAGTACATACAGTCTTACAATTTTTAGAGTCTATTTTTTCGTTTTAGGGGAAAATTCACAAGAACTAGATGATTTTCTCAGTTTTTCGTGTGTGTTAGCCCATGAATATTTTCGTGATATGGCTTCCAAATGATTTCTTTGTGAAAACTCTACTATTACTATAGAGGGATTTGGGTGATAATTACGTACATTATCACAAGTTGGAGACTCCATTTTGGGCATTTAGGGGCCAATTTATAGGATCTAGGTGATTTTCTCAATTTTCGTGTTTGTTGGCCATAAATATTTTGATGATGTGGCTTCCGCATGATTTCTTTTTGAAAGCTTTACAGGACCCGTAATAAGCAATTGGGGGTGCAGTAAGTACAATCTAACAATTTTAGAATGCAATTTGGTCATTTAGGGGCCAATTTATAAGAATTGGGCGATTTTCTCATTTTTTTTTCATGTGTGTTAGTAAAGCCCATGAATATTTTGTCATTAAATAACATGCTTGATACTAACTTTTAAATCAAGTCAAAATTTTCTATTTAGATATTCAAATTAGGCTTGTTCAATTGAAACATGACTTATATCGAATGTCTAAATGTAATATTTTGACAAGTTTAACAAGTTAATTACGTATTCAGCCGAAAAAGAACCTCTATATTTGATAAAGCAATTTGGGTTGTTTATTGAATAGGTCGGGTAGATAATTTCGCTTAACAGTTTGGCTTTTTAGATATCTGTTTCTAAATTTATTAATTTGCTAGTCCATCTATAAGATATTGGTCGGTTTGGTAATGGATTAGCAATTATCGGACGGTTATCGGACGGTGCATTGGTTAACCTCTAATTTCTATGATATCTTTTTTTCGATGAACGCACCTTACAAAAAGGATAACTTTTAACCAATAACAAGATAAAATGGATAAATTGATCCAAAATTTCAACTTATTGTCACATTTTCATTGTCCATTTGAAGCATCTTTGTAAATGACTCGATAAATTATTGCTTACAATTCATGTACATATCCTCCGTGCTTTTATGAGTTTTCAGACTTGCACTCTATTCTTTAAAGAAAAATTGATATCAATAGAAAAGTAAACAGGTTTTCATGGCTTTATGGCTTTAGCCTTTAAGATTTAGGACTAAGAAAAGAAAAATATATAATTATTGTTAAATATTTTGGTAAAATATTAAATGAAGCTACTATACCTAGAATAAAAGGAATAGGTATATAGGTTATGGATAGTTCAATTCAATATGAGTAAACAAACCACATAATACTTGAGCCTGTATTTGACAGTTATAAAGCATAATTTTATTAAGAGTCCCTATTTTTATCTCCTATGTCCAAGTAGACATACTCAGTTCACATTTGTTACCTGTGTCCGTTCAAACTGTGAAGAAGACACCCTTGTTAAACATCCCATAACTTCACAGTAGATTCAAATGAAGCACTACACATATACACAATAAAACAAAACCAATAAGCTCAAAGAAATAAAAGGTTAGGTGTGAATGTTTTAAAAACCTGTTTAAGCTAAATAATACAAAGGGAAATCAAAGACTGTGCGTAAAACAAAAAAAACCAGAGCGAGAGAAAAAGAATAGAAGTTGAAGAAGTAGAATTTTATTAATACTTCAGATTAGATATATAAGAGACTAGAATGAAAAGTAAAAAAATAATAACACACGATCTACCAGTTCACTTAACAACTCCTAAAAAATAGGAAAGCATGACTAACAACTAATTGACTACGTCTTACTTAAAACATAGGCAGTAAAATTAAATTTACTGCAGTTCAAAAGCAGATTCCTAACACTCCTCCTTGCTTTGGTTACTGCAAACTCCAATTTTCTGTCTAAGAAGCTTTAATTTGCTGATCGGTAAAGGCTTAGTAAGCAGATCTGCTAGCTGGTTTTCAGACTTGCAGTAGACTAGAGTCACTTCTCCCCTTTGCTGCACATCTATCAAGAAATAGAACTTGATGTTGAAATGCTTGGTCTTCTTGTGAAACACCAGACTGTTTAAGATTGCAATAGCTGCCTGGTTGTCGACAAGAATGATAGTACTTTCCTTCTGTTCCAAATGTAAATCATACATGATCTTTCTAAGCCATAAGACTTGGTTTACTGCTCCTGTTGCTACTATGAATTCAGCTTCTGCAGTTGAGTGTGCAACATTTTCCTGTTTCTTAGATGACCATGAGAATATTCCTGAACCTAGGCTGAAACAATGGCTAGAGGTACTTCCCATATCATCTGCGGATCCAGCCCAATCACTATCTAAGAATCCAAGTAACTTGAAGCTTGGATACTTCTCAAACTTTACACCATAGTCAATAGTACCTTTGATATATCTTAATATTCTTTTTGTTGCTCTTAAATGCATATCACTTGCACAGTGCATAAAACGAGATAGGAGACTTACAACAAATAAAATATCAGGCCTTGTCGTAGTGAGATACATTAAGCATCCAATCAAGCTTCTATAATAACCTTCA
>JAJOOP010010288.1:0-16869 GCA_029582705.1 Solanum chacoense | reverse complement strand
TGAATCTGAATTCTGGTACATGTAGCACATTTTCCAGCTTGTATTTTTTCAAAATCACTGCATTTCCAATGTGATCTATTTGAATTTTATTCCCTGTAGGCACTTGCACTTTATTAGGATTTGACTCTGTTAGTTGTTTGCAATCGTGAAGGATCTTATCACAAGAAGTAACATGATGTGTAGCCCCAGAATCAATTATCCACTTCAAATTTGCTACATTCACATTATCATGTTTAACATTCATACCTGCAATTGCATTTGCTTTACAACTTCCTGTGGGCTGAGAAACCATCATCTTCATCACTTGATCATAGTGTTCCTTTGTGAAATAACCACCTGGAAAATTGAAGTGAGAAGAATTTGATCCTGATGCTACTGTGGTTTCTCATCCTGAAGTAGATGAGCCAGCTTCAGCTGTTGATACATGGGCATGAGGCATGTTATCCTCATCAGTAGACACTCTCCTTTTGCTTTTGAAATCAGTAGGAAAACCAACAATCCTGTAACAAGTCTCTTTTGTATGGCCTTTGTATCCACAGTGTTCACAGATCATACATGATTTCCTTCCTTGTGAGACATGACCTTTGATTCTTCTTGGACTAAGAAGTATTAGGTGGATACTGAGAATTTTGTGACTGATTATTGAATATTGAACCTCTTCCTGCTAGCACAGTCATTTGATCATTTCCTCCTTTCATCAAACCTAGCTTCCTTTGGCTTTCCTCTTGAATTGCCATTGCATAAGCTTGATTCACACTTGGAACTGGTGAAGCAAGCCGAATTGAACTCTTGACTTGAGCATAACTCTCATTCAATCCTACTAAAAATTGCAATAACCACTGTTAAATATGAGAATTCGACTCCTGACAGTTACATAATGGAGATGGCACCATAACATCTATTTCATCCCATAAATCTCTCGTTCTAGAGTATTATGTAGTCACAGAATCTGTTCCTTGACTCATCATACTGATCTCCTTCCACAAGTGAAAAATTCTAGTCAAGTTAGATTTATCAAACCTCCCCTTGAAGTCGCTCCAGATCTTTCTCGCACTCGATGCATACACAATTCTGATTAACATCTCTGGTGCTATTGTTGCACTGATCCACGATAACACAATTGCATCACACCTTTCCCATCTGATTGCCGAAATCTCCTTTGTACGTGCTCTTAACACAGGTGCCATCAACAAATCCAAGTTTGTTTTTGACTAGTAGTGCAAGGCGCATTGATCTACTCCACAGTCCATAATTCTCCGGACTTGTAAGCTTCATTAGAATTAAGGCAACACCAGGGGTATCAGATGACTATAGATGCAAAGGATGATTGTGATCGATTTGTGGATCAATTTCTGCTGCGTCTGGATTATTCACCATTGTTTCAGTGTTATTCACCATTGTTGAATCTTCAAGCAACCAACAGTGAAGCCTACTACTTCTCTACAGACTTTCGATCACCTGCTCTGATACCATGAAAACTTTTGTAATCTAACTACTTTAACTGAATTGAGAGCTTTTTAGAACAAATTCACATTGTTACCAATGACAAGTTTTCATTTCAATCAACTGAATTTTTACAAAATAGAACTGAGCCTATATAAAGGAATTTTTCATCAATTATTCTATCTCTAACTAACACGTGAATCACAAGCTTTTAACATAATGAATAACATAAAGTTAACAACCTAACAACTTGACTTAACTGCTGAGCAACTTGACAATTCTATAGCTCAATAAATTGATAGTTAAGACTTCATAAAATATATTAAAAGCTTCAAGTAATTATATGTATGTCAAGATTACTATTTCATTAATTGTAGATAATGAAGGATAATATATTAACCAATAGAAAATTTCTACTCGAACCCTAAAGTACTATAACGTCCGATAGAAAAGGTCTATCTAAAAATACTATCACGTGCAAGTTGATAAATAACAGGTTAGTATCATTTTTATCAGGTTGCAAATCAATATTTTGAGATGTTATATAACCTTTAAACAAGAGATTTAGTTTTATATTAATTTTTGTATACTATGAGTCAGTGGCGGAGTCAGAATTTTTCATAAGGGGTTCAAAATCTGAGAAGTAAACGCACGAACTACTGGAAGGGGTTCAACATCTATTATACATACCTAAAAAATAATTTTAATCATGTATAAATAGTACTAATATTTTTCGCTGAAGGAGGTTCGGATGAACTCCTAAGTGTTAAGTATATGTTGCCTCCGCCCCCGCTAGGGGTACATGAAATTTGAATTCTCGACACATACGTAATAATAATATAACAGAGACGTAAAACTATACTTATAATTATAGCTCAAAGATAAGATATTTAAATTGGATCTAATTGGCCCTTAAAACACAGTCATTTGAAGCATATAGAAATCAAAGACCTTAATCAATTTGACCAAACCATGATGTATTTAAGAATTTTTTATAGTTGAAAGAGCAATGTCCACAACAAGTTCTTTCCTTATAGAGAAAATGGCCAAAAGCCCCCTAACCTATAGTCAGATTTTCACTACACACTTATACTTTACGAAAGTCTTATTACACCCTTGAACTATTTTAAAATGAAGTTATTTACTCCCTAAATGTTGATGTGGCAAAGAAGGTGTAGTTCACTCTCTTGGGAGAGTGAGAGATAAAAAGACAGTTAAAATATTAACTTTATAAAATATTTGCTTTTATTTATTTTTTACCTTCTTTATCTCTTCCCTTCAATCTTCATCATCAGATCCATACTAGACATTCGACGGTGGCTCACCTCGACCACCAGGTCACCGTCCCTCATCAAGATTTTCATCACTAAGTCGATTCTCATCACCAAATCACATACTTTTCATCATATCTCCACTTTTCATCATTTTGAAAATTTGTTGGTAGTTCAAAATCAAAATCAAAATTGAAAGTTAGAAGAATCTAACCATAGACTAGTCATTAATGGAGGAGTTCACTAAGTAATAGATTCAATTAATGGAGAAGAATTCATCATTGGGTAACATACCCTTTAATGAAGAAGACCCATTTATTGAAATTGTTGTAAACATCAATCGAATTTCTCATATCAACATTGTTAAATCTAAATCAATACTAGTCCCTCCGCAAGTTTGGTACCTTTATCCCGGCAAGCAAGTATCTTTTACCGGTGATTCTTTGAAGAATCGATCTTTGAGAAATATTATAATAGTGGAAGAATAAGCAATATTTAGTGATAGAGTTTTTTGTTTGTCTCTAGCTTTAGAAAACGAGATTTCCTGGTGTGCGGTGAAGGTCGAAGTTTCCATAGGCATGGCGTCCTCTCGTCAAATTTGTAGAAGGTTCAAAGAAAAAGAAATGAAGGAATGGAAAAGAAAGAGAAAAGGAGAAGATGAAATCTAAAATAAAAAAAGTAAAATATAAAAGAAAAATTAATTTTTTTTATATGAAAAAGGGTAAAATTACGTGGCAGCGTGTGTTGAATATCACCTAATACAAATCTGGGCTTGAGTTTGTAGGACGTAGATATTTCACTTTTAAAAGGTTTAGGGGGGGTGATAGGATCCCCGTGAAGAATAAGTGTGTAGTTGGAACTTCGATAATAGCTTGGGGGGCTTTTGGCCATTTTCTCTTCCTTATATAACTTTAACTTGGATATTTTAATGCATGTCTGTCTTCATTACCTTTGTTTTTTTTTTTCCGATATACTATATATAACTGATCTTTTTAGCCAACTAATTATGATAACTAATTCAACGTTATCCTTATCAATAAGTAGTAATGCCAGCAAAATGAGCCCATATTTTGGTAACCCGCTCAATCCGTCCATATTTAATAGGTTGGGTGAGTGACTTTTTACATGGGTAAAATATGGGTTGATACCCATATTCAACCCACAAAAATATGGGTAATATGGGTAAAATATGGATTGGCCAAATGAGTTAAGCTTCTAACTTTTATTCACTCAAATGCATGATATTACCAAATATGTTGTAACTTCTCTTCCCTTTTATGTTCTTCTATAAAACTAATTATTTTTCTCTATAATTAAAAATGTGAAGTCTTTGGCCCTCCAAAGATATCTATTTTAAAGGTACATTTCTTTTGTTAATTCTAACTATATATTTTTTATTTGTTTTATTTTATATTGAATAATAAATAATAGTGTAAAATAAGCAAATCATGTACTAGTATTGACATTGCTTAAAGTGCATTAAGCATGTTTTAGGGACATTTTTCATCCCTCCCTCGACCCCCTCCCCCCTCCCAAAAAAAAAATTAAGTTTATTTTTAAAAAATATTTTGAACTTCAAAATTTCATTTTTTCACCCCTATCCTCGACCCCCCACCCACGCACCCCACCCCCCAAAAAATAATTTTAAGTTTGTTTTTAAAAAATATTTTCAACTTCAAAATTTCATTTTTTCACCCCTACCATCGACCCCCCCCCACCCCCTACCAACCCCCACCCCTCCCCCCAAAAAAAATTTAAGTTTGTTTTTAAAAAATATTTTCAACTTCAAATTTTTATTTTAGGAAAATAAGAAAAGAATTTTTTAAAAATATATTTAGAAAAAATATAATGTAAATCTAGAATTGTTGAATTGCAAAAATATTTAAGAAGAAATATATGGAAGTAAACAACTATGGTTATGACTTTATTTTAATTAATTAGATCTCAACCATTAATTCTAAACTATGACATGTGTCTGCAATCCAAGCTAGAATTTGGGGAAAATGGAGAGAAGAGAAATGGAGAGGAGCCGGATCCAATTTTTTAAATTTAGGAAAAAATATATCACTTTAACTTTTATGAATAAAATGGATAATTTACCTAATCTACTAAAGTAAATCTTATTGGAAAGTTCACATGTATCACTCACGTATACATATTGATGAACGTGAACTATAAAATGGAGCCCGGAGTCAAAAGGGCAAAAAAAATTGTCAAAAATTTCAAAAGGGCATATTAAATTTTTTTAAAATCAAAAGGGCAAAATCGCTTCTGATGAAGCGATTTCCCTCTGATACAATGACAAAAATTCGTTGCCCTAGCAACGATTTTGTCTAAAAACTTTTTTTCTTTTTTCTTTTTATTAAAAATCGTTGTCCTAGCAGTGATTTTGTCGAAAAAAATTTTTCCCTTTTTTTTATTAAAAATTGTTGCTCTGGCAGCGATTTTGTCCAAAAACTTTTTTCTTTTTTTTTAATTAAAAATCGCTGCTGTTAAGTCGAATTTTTTTTTCCTTACACATCGCTACAAGGGTAGCGTTTTTCATGCCTAGTGCTATTATTTTCATGCCTATTGTTAATTATTAATAATATAAAAATGCCTATATGAGCCTATTGTTAATTTTTAATAATATAAAAATGCTTATTCATGCATGTTAACCAAAATCGCTGCTATCGCTGCTATAGCAGTGATTTTGAAGAATTTTTTTCTTTTAACAGATGACGTCAATTTTTGTCAGAAGAAAGTCGCTCCTGACGGAGCCATTTTGCCTTTTTGGTTTTTTTTTTTTTTGATATGCCATTTTAATTTTTTGAAAGAAAAAGGTTATCCTTTTGACTTAGAACTCCTATAAAATGTGTATTATTTTCAAGAAGTATCAAACAAGAAGATGATTCCCTATCCAATAGACATCACAACAATGATTTCCTCCTCTTATATATTACAAAAACAACAATCACGTGGGGACTTTGAGATTGGCCGGTTAATTATATTATTCATTCATTTACTTACCTACATATATTGCTTACCTACCAACCTTACCAATACATCAGCAAGAAAAAAAAAAGAGATTATGGAGTAGTTATTTTTTAGTCTGTCCCAGAAAAAATGTCATCTTACTATAATTAAAAAATAATATATTAACTTTAAAATATTATTTTTATCCTTAATGAAATATGTGTAAGTGCCTCTACATGATAGACCTTAATATAAAATTCAAATGTAATGATAAAAAGTGATTGGGTTTGTAGTTCCTAATCTAAATCTAGTGACTCTAGAGACTTAGTAATATGAAAAAAATAAAATTGTTTTAACATTGACGGTATTGGAAGCTCTCCTCTTTTTCACAAAGAAGCAAATTGAAAGCTAAGTAGTGTGAATTAATTTTATAAATTTTCCATAAAGAAAATAATAGCTCCTACGTTACTCATAATAAATGAAAGTATTAATGGGTTTATGGATACTCGATTGATAGATGATAGATGATAGATTTTCTACTGTGATGGCTGCTCTTAATTCTCCTAACTTTAAACACTGTTGGAATAATAATTACTACTGTTTTTTTCTTGGATAATTTTGATTTTATCGTACTATAACTCCGAAGACCGACACTATAAAGAGAAAGTCATGAATGTAGCTGCATGTTGCATATAATTACTATATAACTAATGTCAATAACACAATATGCTTTTTCAAAACAGAGAATAATAATGCTTAAACAACGCCCATGGTTTTGGACTTTATCAGCAGGTTTAATATTTATTTAGAAGAACATATCCATAACATGATTATCCAAGTGGATATTATAAAATTGGTAAATGTACGTTAAGTGGTCTATCGAGTGAGTCACTGTCTCTTTTTTTTTTTTTTTATTAATCGGTGTTCTGTATCCATATTAGAGTTCGACTAAATTTCATTCGCACCAAAAAATTCCATTGGAAGTAAAACGTCCTTAACAAAAGCGACTCTATACCGAAAAAGATTCAAACCCGAGACCTCTTGATTAAAAATAAAGGGAGTACTTATCATTCCACCAAGGTGATACAATTTTATTTTTAAGCTATTTGTTTCAAAAGAAAAAGAAAAGATAAAGTATAAGAAAATGCCAGCACTTTCATCAAATGATCATGGTCATTGGTCACACTATACAGATTAATAAGTTTCTGGAAACTTACACAAATCTCACTAGTTTAGGATCAAATTATTTAGATATATTTAGTTTGTAATTGTTAAAGAATGACAAAAATCCCACATCGGTGGTTAATGAGATGGGTGGACTCCTTATAAGGCTTGGACAATCCTCCTCCCTTTGAGCTAGCTTTTGGAGTGTGAGTTAGACCTAAGACCTAATTTAACATGGTATCAGAGTAGGACCCGTCTCACCCGATGCTAGGGCCCCCAAAATCAAAATTTCCCATGCACCAGATGCTAAGCACTGGGCGTGATGTGGGGTGTTAAAGAATGACAAAAGTCCCACATCGGTGGTTAATGAGATGTGTAGACTCCTTATAAGGCTTGGGCAATCATCCTCCCTTTGAGCTAGCTTTTGGGGTGTGAGTTAGGCCTAAGACCTAATTTAACAGTAATATTATGAATCTTATCAGATTTTGGTGCGTCCAGATATATGAATCCAACTGAGTCCACAATAACAGCTAAAGAGAGAACCACATAGAGAGCTTTAGTAGAAGAGGAGGATTTTGTTTGGGGAGAATCCAACAATGGTTGAGAGGAAGTAGCCATGACTTACTGAAAATGTGGAGTGAGCTTCTCATTTCTTATGTTATTATATAGACTCAAAAAACACCAATAGTGTTCGATATTATTTTAACATACATCTTGTAAGAAACAGTACATTTTTAGTAAAGCTACTTTAATTTACTTTATTAGGTGATCTGGAAAGACTAATCAGGTATTATATTATCAATGTTTGACCAATGCGAGTGTTTCTTTTCATGGCGAAGTAGGTATGGTTAGTCCATATATGCTAGTATATGTAGTTTTTTTATTTAAATTAAGGGAAAATGCATAAGTACCCCAGCCTATATTCGAAATCCCAGAGACACACCTAACCTTTACTAAGGTCCTATTACCTCCCCGAACTTATTTTATATGTAATATTCTACCCCTTTTTGGCCTACGTGGCACTATCAGGTGGGCCCAACACATGTTGATATTTTTTTCAAGGATAGTGTCACGTATGTCGAAAAGGGGTAGAATATTATAGATAAATTAAGTTCGGGGGGTAATAGGACCTTAGTAAAGGTTAGGTGTATCTCTGGGATTTCGGGCATAGGCTGAGGGGTACTTATGCATTTTCCCTTAAATTAATTATGTTTAACCAGCAAAATAGTACGATTGAATTTGTTATAAGGTCAAAGACATAAACATTTCAATTTAACTCATTGATAGGTATGTTAGCAGTTAATTAATATAATTGTAAATGAATTTAAGTATAGTGCAATCGATCTTAGATGTGTGGGTAGATTAATTCGGAAATGATTGACAACTAAGACTTGGTAAAATATAAAAAGCTAAGCTTCAAGTAATTAAGAATATCATTATATTGTTATGAATCCAATCCTTTATATGTATATCAAGACTACTATTTCATTAATTGTAGGCAATTAAGGCTGATATATTAACCAATCGAAAAGCTTCACTCAAGCCTTGAAGTACTATAACATCCAATAGAAAAGCTCTATCTGAAAATACTATTACTCGTGCTAGCTGATAAATAGCAGGTTATAATCATTTTTTATCAAGTTACAAAGCAATATTTAGATGTATATATAACCTTAAAGCAAGTGATATAGTTCTATAATCATTTTTGTATACCACAGGTACACTAAATTTGATTTCTCCACACATACACTGTACTAGCATTTAGAAAGCTCAAATCTTCGCAGTCATGTTTTTTTATTATAATAAAGTGTCGGTGTAATAATATAACAGCGACGTAAAACTATATATACTAATAAGTTAAAATTATAGCTCAAAGATAAGATATTTAAATTGGATCCAAGTGGCCCTTAAAACATTAAAGAGTCATTTGTTTAAAGCATATAGAAATAAAAAACAAGAATCAATTTGACCAAACCATCATCTATATAGCCATGTATTTAAGAATTTTTTCTAGTAGCAATATCCACAACAGTTCTTTCCTTTTATTTACAATAAACTTTAACTTGAATATTTTAATGCACTGTCTGCCTTCATTCTCTTTGTTTGTTCGATATACTATATATAATTGATCTTTTTATTTGTTCACCTTAGAAAATTAATTAAGAGAATTAATTCAACGATATCCTTATCAATATAAGTAATCATCCCAAACTAATAAAAATAATGAAATTCATATTTAATAAAAAAAGAACTATTCATATATTAAAATTTGTATAACTTTTATACATGGTTGGATTACAAAAATGAGAAATAATAATCTCTACGTAAACTCTAGCATATGTTATGCAATATTGTTTGGTTAGTTTTTCCTCTTTGCACCTAAAATATAGCATTGCTAGCTAATATAATGTTTGGTTCCTGTTTTTCTTATTCTGATAACTAATACATTATAAGTAATGAAGGAATGTCGACGTATTATCTCATGTGGTAGTAGAAGATAAAATAATTAATATTTCTAATCTCTGCATAACTAATGTCTATATAATTACTAATGATGTATAATTAATCTTTATATTATTTCTTTGTCCATATTTACTTGTCTACTATACTAAAAATAGTTGTCCAGTTTGATAAATCAAAAGATAATTTACCTTTTAATGTTTGTTTTACCTTGCTATTAAATGTTATTCAACATATAATATATTTCCCAAAGAATTAAATTTAGCTTTTTTCAAAGGATAATGTAGTAATATTACTCCTATTATTTATTAGTATTTCTTAAGATATGTGTCAAGTCAATAGGGGACAACTATTATTGACCAGAAGGAGTACTAAATTTGCATACTCTAGCAACAACTAAACAATCCCATAACTTGAGTCGATCATGGTCTATTGAAAAGGTTTTTCACTTTCACAAGATAAGAATTAGGTTAAGTACACATCATTACTCTTTGACTTCATTTATGTAATTACATTAGATATGTTATTATTATTTCAGAATCATAATTATGGAATAAGTTTTTTTGTTTTTATTTTTGTTTTGTATTGAATAGAAATATAATGCGGATATACAAATTAAATTTTAAAACACATTCCAACTAGCCCAAATTCGAAAAAAATTTGTTTTATTTGAAATTGGTTGGGTTGTGTTCCTGTGTAATAGGAAATTTTTTATTTACACTACTTATTGCGCCAAATGCTTGTCAGAAAGTGTTTATAGTACTTTTAATACTTTATTTTTTATATTAACATATTTAATATGAAGAATTACTTATTATTGTAATGTCAATTCAATATGATGATAAATAAATAATTTACATTGTTAACCCACAAGCATCAACTTGTTCCTAAATAGTGTCAAAATAATTATAAATAGATTACTCGGTTTACGATGGTATGTATAGATCAGATATTCCCTGAATTGGTGGCTTTCATATATGATCACTAATTAAATGGGTTGTTGGGCACTAAAAACGACCTCTCATGCATGCCTTTTTTTTTTAATCTAAAAATGAAATAAATGAAAACTAAAGAAATTCATGTTGCATTATTCTATCAGTAATGGCGACAAGAAAACATGCTTTTCCAAAAGAATATTTTGCTTACATAGAAAATAAATTTGTACCGAATAGATGATTTGTTTTAGGCGATCAGTTTCAAATTTGAAAAGTGGTACGAGGAATATGAATTTTCTTTTCTTAGAAAGAAAAGTGAACTTTAATTGGTGTTAAAATGAACAGAATTAATAATGAACATATCATTAATCGATCCAATAAGATGGAATTAAACTCCAGTTACACGTAAAAAAAAATATCACTTTAACTTTTATGAATAAATTGGATAACTTAGCTAATCTACTGAAGTAGTAAATCTTAAAGTCCTGAAATATTTGAAAGTTTCCTTGTATCACTCAACGCACCCTATAATTAAGCCAGCAGACATATTGAACGTGAACCACTATAAAATGTCTATTTTTAAAAAGTAGTCTAAATTAAACGACAAGATGATTCCCTATTCACGATAGACATCATAACAATGAATTCCTCTTTTATATTATTAAAATAAAAAATAAAAACAACAATCACGTGGGCACTTTGAAATTAGTTAGCCGGTTAATTATATATATTCATTTACTTATTTGCATATTGCTTACCTACCAACCTTACCAATGCATCAGCAACAAGAAAATAAGGTTATGGAGTAGTTCCTGCTATCAATAAACAATCCCATTTTATGTGAAATTGGTGTAAAATATTACTTCCTCCGTTTAATGAAGAATATTAGTTGGAAAAGTCGAAGGCCTGTAAAAATAAATAGCATAACTTTCTATTTCACAATTCTTACTTGTAAAATTATACTCCCTCCGTTCCATTTCAGGTGTCATCCTTTCCTTTTTAGTCTGTCTCAAAAAGAATATCAACTTACTATAATTAAAAAATAATTTAATAACTTTAAAATACTCCTTTTACCCATAACGAAATAGGTATAAGTGCCTCTACATGATAGACCTTAATATAAAATTTAAATGTAATGATAATAAGTTATTGGGTTTTGTAGTTCCTAATATAAATCTAGTAATTCTAGAGAAATTACTAAGAAGCAAATTGTAATATGAAAAAGATAAAATTGTTTTAACATTGACAGTATTGGAAGCTCTCCTCTTTTCACAAAGAAGCAAATTGAAAGCTAAATAATGTGAATTAGTTTTATAGATTTTCCGTAAGGAAAATAATAGAGATATCGCTCCTACGCTACTCATAATAAATGAAAGTATTAATAGATTTTCTACTGTGATGGTTGCTCTTAATTCTGCTAACTTTAAACACTGAAGGAATAATAATAAAGTACTGTTTTTTTCTTGGATAGTTTTGGACTTTATCTGCAGGTTTAATATTTATTTAGAAGAACATATCCATAACATGATTATCCGAGTGGAAGTTATAAAATTGGTAAGTGTCAACTACTCTATCGAGTGAGACATTTTTTTTCCATCCGATATTCGATATCTATATTAAAACCCGACTAAATTCGATTTATATTAAAAAGTCCACACATTAAAGATAAAATACTCCCTAACAAAAGTGACTTCATATCCCAAAAAAAAAAGAACAATTTTATTAATAAGTTATTTGTTACAAAAGAAAAATAAAAGATAAGTATAAGAAAAACCAGCACTTTAATCGGATGATCATGGTCACACTATTACAGATTAATAAGTTTCATAATTAGAAACTCACAAAAATCTCACTAGTTTAGGAGCAAATTATTTAGATATATTTTAGTTTGTAATTTACAAATCTTAATAGTAAATTTTTGTGAGTTCAGGTACGTCCAGATACATGTATTCAGAAATACATTGAGTCAAATCTACATCTAAGTCATTTTTAGCTTTTGAAAGTGTTTGATAAAGTTAAAAATAACTTAAAATAAGTAAAAAATAACTTTAAAAAAGTTAAAAACTTAAAGTAAGTCTCCCCTTACTTTTTATTTTTTAACTTAAAAATCATTTAAGTTTAACTTTTTAATTTTTTTTAATTTAAAAGCTATTTTTTTAATTAATCCAAACAGGCTCTAAATATCTATTTACTTAAAAAAGTAAAAACTAAAAAAAAAGAAGACATAGTTTAGCTATATTGACCGTGACCCTGAGCCCGCACCCTGTTTGAACAATTATAATAGCCTAATTTAACAGACGGGACACTGTTTTTATTATCTCTTCTTATTTTGAATAAATTTAATATGGATTTGGTAATTCTATTATGACAAATTGCATTGAATAAAATAATTTAACTAAAAAAATGTATTCTTCTGAATTCACTCTTTCTAGTCTCAAAACTATACGCCAAATTATCCTTCCGTAGAAGTCCAAAAATTTGTGAACAGTTTAATCCAATAAGAGGTTTAAGATATAATTTATTTATTTTTTAAAATTTTATAATCTTAAATATATCATAACGTTTGTATGATTATAAGATTTTTGAAATTTATGCTCTGAAAAAATGTCATAATATTTATGTGGCTATAAAAATATTTTATTAAAAAAATATTAAAATATATCAATTTTATTAACATACTAATAAAAAAATAGTGTCAAACAAAGTTGATGGATAGAGTACTATTTTTTCATAGTTGCAAGTCTCGTGGCAAACAGGCATGTTAAATAGAATTTTACCGATTCAAAGTGCATCGATATTTACTAGTTAAGTAGTTATAAAAAATACGTAAAAGGCATATATTTTTCCTTGAACTTTTTTTTAAAAATAACTATTTAAAACATAAAAAAATAAAATCAAACATATATTACATCGAAATAAATCATGAATTTTATTTTTCTTTACCTTTTTTAATCACATTTAAAACAAAATTCAAACACTTTTAACTATTTATTAACAATTAATATTTATTTATACTTATTAAATTAATATTTTTTTATGCTTATTAGTTTTCAAAGAAGTCTCTTTATAAATTTTGTCTAAATGAATACGTTAATGAAATATTTACATAAAGATAATTACTTCAAAATCTATTTGTTGTATAGGTAGATAAAGCCAAATAATTAGAAAACAATCATTTTGATTTTTGAAAAGTGATATACAATTTTTTCTTTTTCTATTTCTATTTATGCATAAAAAATTTGACCATATAGCTTTTTCCTTCTATGGATGTGACTTTGTAGTTGTTGAGACAAAATTACTATAATCAACTTCATATTTAGAATTAACACTATCAGTGAGATTTGTGTATGCATTATATAGATATAGCAACTTTTTGAGCATTAAAATCTATTATCTATAATTATAGTAAACCATTATAAGTTTTTTTTTTTTGCAGGATGATTGGTGTTTAATGTGCAGACTTGAGTTTTTATTTTTATTTTAATATACTGTTGAAGTTATTATTTACACATATTTAGTGTGTAGCATTTATTTGATAATATTATTTAATAATAAGTTAAATTTTGAAATTGTCAATAGATTAATTTTTATAATTACATTTATTAACTAACCGCGCAACGCACCACCACATCAGTGCCATGTCTGAAATTTAAAAAGAATATTTTTTAAAATTTTTAATCAACTTTTCTTTTGTTAACTATATTTTACACTAATTAATCTCTCATTAATTATTAAAATTCTCTAATAATTATATTTTCTTCATAGCAAAATTACATTTAGGAAAATTTCAACAATGACCGCCAAGAACACTAATCGAAATCTAGAGCTGATTCATGGAGTGGAAAATTCTCTCATTCACTCAAAAAAGCCCGTCATAGCTGCGGGAGCTAAGAAACCCCCAATATTATATCCCGTCGATGACATTAAGAAACCATTTGTTAACAAACACAAATCAAAACTCACAAAACTTAGATTGATGATAAGCAATTTGCTAAGCAAGTTGAGAAGAATTAAATTGAAGAAGAAAGAAGGAGAGATTGTTACTTAAAAGAAAGAGGAGAAAAATGTGCTTCCTCAAGAGGGGTGAGGGTGAAGAAGATGGTGGATTGTGAAGAAGAA
This sequence comes from Solanum chacoense, assembly GCA_029582705.1. Classification (NCBI taxonomy): domain Eukaryota; kingdom Viridiplantae; phylum Streptophyta; class Magnoliopsida; order Solanales; family Solanaceae; genus Solanum; species Solanum chacoense. Next base: position 2,522 of record JAJOOP010010288.1, on the reverse strand, counting down.
GAGACGTGGAGGGTGGGTGCGTGGGGTTTGATTGAATTTTGACTTTTTTCTACTTTAATAAATTTGACGCGCCTATTTTTATTTTTTTTAAAAAATAATTTGCCAGATCAGTTTTAGGGGTAAATAAATTTATTATTAAAATAGTAAAGATGTGTAATAGGTCTTCATGATAGCTTAAGCGTGTAATGACTTTTCATAACAAGTTCAGAGAGAATCTATGGCTTTTTCCCTAAAAAATAGGAATTCAAGGTGAAGTTTCATACAAATATATATAAAACGGATTAGTTAGTTTAACATAAATTGGTTCGTATTAAACCTGTCAAATCAAATTTGATCCGCAAAGTAGGTAGAACATTTTAATTTGAATAACTAGAAGGTGAAAATAAAATAAAAATTAAAAAAATGAAGATGACAATTAATTATTTTTTTTTATAAGCAGTCAACCTTGCTTCTCACGTGAAGATCTGGTTGGATCACCTTGCAATTTGCAATGAATTAGAATAAAATTTGATAATATAATTACATCCGATAATATAAATGAAGATGGAATCAAATAAAAGAAGAGCCCTTTCTTTGAAATCAACAATTGAACACTACAATTTTCTACTATGATTTATCTAATATTGTCCAATGTTCAATGCGAGAAAATGAAACGACAATAATTTTAAATTTTAAATTTTGGGTCACCGATTTTGTATGGATGCATATTAAGTATTTATAAAATTTCTATTTGAACCAAAAAAAGAAGAAGCATGCTTTTCCAAAAGAATATTTTGCTTAAATAGAAACTTAATTTGTATCGAATAGAGGATTTAATTTAGGCGATTAGTTTCAAATTTGAAAAGTAGTACGAGGAAATATGATGGGAGTATTTTTTTTTTTCCTAGAGGGAAGAGTGAACTTTAATTGGTGTTAGGGTGTCATCAAAATAAATTGAATTAATAATTGATTGATCATTAATCAGTTTAATAAAATTGAATAAAATGATTAAACTCTAGTTACACGTAAGTTTTTTTAAATTTAGTAATTTAGCTAATCTACTGAAGTTAATCTTATTTGAAAGTTCACTTCTATTCGGTGGTGGAGCCAGAACTTCGACTAAGGGGTGTCAAAATATAAAGAAGTAAAATCGCTTAGAAGTCAAGGAATGCCAATATGCAATATATATACATAAAAAATACTTTACTCTAACTACATATTACAATTTTGTGACGAAGGAGTGTCGGTCGACACTCCTAACTACGGCTCCGCCACTGCTTCCATCACTCACGTACTATAAAGTGATCTAAATTAAACGACAAGATGATTCGCTATCCAATAAACATCACAACAATGACTTCCACTTAGATATTATAGGGAAAAAAGGTCAAAAATACCTTAAATTATGTGAAAGGAATAAAAGTATTCTCCGTTTATAGTTTGGCTAAAAAATGTTCTTACTGTCAATACTTTGGTTCAAAAATGCCGTTAAACTATGTGAAGGAACCAAAATGTCCTCCGTTTGTAGTTTGGTCCAAAAATGCCCTTGCCGTCAATACTTTGGTCCAAAAATGCCCTTATTTTTATTTAGTGGGCCAAAATGCTCATTTTTCAAATAAATATATTATTATTTTCTTTTTAGCACATTTTTTGTCTAATAATATATATTTTAAATTAGCAAATGTTTATCTTACTTCAATTCAGAAAAAAATAAAAAAATGAAAATATTTCTTATTTTATTGTCAATATTTTTTATCGTTATATAAATTTAAATTAATGATGGATATATTATGATCTTATATATATGAAATGTATTATCTGTCGAAAGGGTACATGAAGTTATTCTATTCTAATTGATAAAATGAGATTAAGAAGAAAAAAATATTTCCTACATTTTCATTTGTTAAAGTGATTTTAGAAGAAAGAAAACAAGAATTGTGTTCTTTAATAATATTTTAATTAGGAAGAAGATGTGTTTAAAAACAAAAAAATCTATATTTATTCGAAAAAGGGCATTTTGACCCATTTTGTAACTATAGGGCATTTTTGGACCAAAGTATTGACTATAAGGACATTTTTTAACCAAAGTAGTGACGGTAAGGACATTTTTGAGCCAAATTATAAACGGAGGGAATTTTTGTTCCTTTCACATAGTTTAAGGGCATTTTTGACAATTTTCCCTATATTATATAAAAACAACTAGAGCCTTCAAAACGGGCTTAGCCCATGGGGCCGGCCCAATCCAACCCTTTATTGGGGTAGGGTTGAAATAAGATTTTTCAAGCCCATTTAAAACTAGGGCTTATAAGCTCGGCCCATATAAGCCCTTAGCCCTTGAGGCTTGATCGGGTTCGGGGTCGGCCCATGGGCCAAAACTTTTTATTTAATGGTAACTTAAAGTGAAAATTTCTAATATGACATATATTATACTAATATTTTCGAGTTATAGCAGTAGATTTAGACTTTCAAGTTATAACATTAAAAATTTCAGGTTGTAACATATTATTAAAAAAAAAAATATTTTAGTAATTAAAAACATTTGA
>JAJOOP010010287.1:0-22469 GCA_029582705.1 Solanum chacoense | reverse complement strand
TATAAGAACAACTAATATGATAAACAAATCATGCTGAATCAAAATCACTAAACAATCATATTGTAAGTAAATATAATCCAAGAACGAGAAGTTTAACTCCACATAGACATAGAGCAATTACAATGAATCATTCAAAGAAAAATGTAAAATAAACTAAAAGAGAAAAAAAAGATGAAACCCTAAATCAAGTTATTTTTTACATTGTATCCTACTCTCTTCAATATTTATTCTTATGGACTATTTATAGATGTAGGAAACCCTAAATAAAATAATTGACTACAAATTAAATTAGGAACCCAAACCCAGAAGGAATTAAATTCCACGTGAAACAGTGCTTCGTCCGCCGCGTCAGGTAATTGGGGTCCTTCATATTGTTGCCACGTGGCAGCTGGTGCGGCTTGCATTCTACAATTTGTAACAATGGAATACTATTATTATATTAAAGTTAATCCATTAAGTTGTCTGCTTGATTTCCTTCTTCAACCTTCTATATTTAATTTGTTTTAGCTCTAAATTTCTTCATATTTCCACCAATTTAATCCTACAAATAAAATACACTATTTGGCACATTCCATAAAATTCATGCTCAAAAAGGACAAATATCAATAATAAATGTGAGGCAAATAATAATTAAAAATATATATTTGGCCTCAGATCAAATATCAATGACATACGACACCAAAAGAGTAAACATGTAACACCCCAGATTAGAAAAGAGACAAAAATGTAGATTTTCAGAAGTGAAGGTGCCACCAATGGAGGCCACCCACGACCGTAGGTTGACCCACACACTATAGATGGGGACCATGGATGGCCACCTCAAATCTTTCCCCAGAACCCCAGAATTTCCAGTTAAGTCTAGACCAACAACAAGATCGACGGACCATAGGTGGACTCACGACCCGTCCTGTCAGTCCGTCGTTTGGCTTTAAAGACTAAGGCTGAGGGTCATGAGCCACACAAAGTGGTCTGACCTACGTTCCTTAGGTCCTACAACTGTGGAGACTTAACTAGAAATTGTGCGGGTTCTGAGGAAGGAGTTGAGGTAGCCATCCACAGACCCCACCTATGGTCATTGGGTTAACCTACGGTCCGTAGCTGTCCTCCGTTGTGGCACCTCAAACTTTTGAAAATATGCATTTTTGTCTCTTTTTGATTCTGGGTTGTTGCAAAATCTCTCCCCTTGGTAACATTCGTCTTCGAATGAAGTCTAAACTAGTTGAACATGGAGGGAATGAGCTGCAATCCCTACCACTATGTGCAAGAAATTGAAATCTGACTAAACTTAGTTCCAAGAACATGGAAATATACTTAAAATGCAAAAACAACTGAAGGAACAAGATATTGAGACTGATCTTACGCAAGAGTAAAGTGAGAGAGTGGAGAGGAACTATTACCAAAAGCTGAAACGAAATTGAAAGGAAAGAGATGAGGATACTTGGCCTTCAAGGCTGCTTCTGCTTTCCAAGTAGCTCCCTCTACAGACTAAGTCCGCTATAAAACCTTAACTGAAGGAACTTCTTTATTTCTCAACCTAGAACCTGACAATCAAGAATTTAAACTAGCACCTCCTCATAAGTGAGATTGTTCTTCACAACCACACTTTCTAATGGTACTATTGAGGATGGATCACCCATGATACACTCAAAGTACACCTCCCTAAAGAAGTATAAGAGGTTGTCGTCAAATAAAGAACCCAACTTGTTGTTTGGGGTCGATCCCACGAAAAATATGATTTAGACTTAAACTTAACATACTATTATATCCGTTTAGTCAAACCATTTCCGAGATGAGTAAATAAAAGAGGTTTGTTGTAAGCAAATAATAGATTGTTGATTAAGTAATAAGTGAGCAAGATTCAAACTTTAAGTTATCAATATGAGAGAGAAACTAGGGTGTATGTGTTCCTCACAAGCTCTTAACACAGCAATCCTAGAAATAGTAATCATTTCCTAGTGTTTTGGATGCAATGTTTGTAAGTTACGTATCCCTAAGTGATTGGTCCTCCAAATTGGGAATTTCACTACGCACCTTGGTTTTGCTATGAGTGCATATATTAGTAACCCTTACTTTACCATATATTAGACATCACATCAATGTATGGCTTAGCGTACCAACTGACATTGGACTATTAGATAGCATTCACTAAATCTCTATTGTGAATTCTTTTCTCATTCTTTACCTCCTTTGTTCGGTAAGTACAAATGAGGCGATTTGTAACGTTTGTAACCGTTGAAAAGACTTCTAAGTGAAAGAATTACCAATACATGCATAAACACTATTCAAGAAGTACTTTATTATTATTCATACGTTTTTAATTTCTCATGGTTCCCACAACCCTAATTGTGGATTTAGCTACTCATGATCGAAAGAACATTCATGTTCTGATAAAAAGAATTCATGAATTTACGATTAGAGTAGACGAAACCCAAAATCCTTAATTGAATTGCAAAGTGAAATCTTATAAAATGAAATCCGGAAATCAAATTGCCAAAGTTTGCGAATTAATTCCCACCAAACACTAAGAATTAAAAGTATTTAATGTTGTCTAAACCCAAAACGAGGTTTATAACTCCTATTTATAGAAAACATGTCCTAAATAAAAAGGACACAAAATAAGGAAATAACAGGATGAGACGCAGTTTCAGTTGCTTCAACGTACGGACAGTGGGTCGACCTACGGTCTGTAGGTCTCCTCAGTGGCTCAACACTTAGATAATATCATCACGTACTAGAACCCTTAACTTTCTAATCTTTATAGACGGTTGTGCAGGACGAACAATGGGTCGACCTACGGTCCATCGTCTTGCTCCGTGGTTCCACAGTTGTCAGACTTTCTTGATGTTCCACCTACGACACACCACCTAGGGTCCGTGGACTAGGCTACAGTCCATCCTGGCAATCCATCGTTTGAGTTATATTGAATTTCATCTCCCAAGCCAAGACCTACAACTATCCATCCACTGTTTGTCGATGAACTTGAAGAGTTGGACGAGGCACGGGAAAGATAGGGTGGTTGTGGCCTTAAAGGCCCTCTCATGAATATCAGTAATCAGGATGTAGGAAAAGTCAACCTCAAAATGTGCTAGAAGGGCTGCAATCATTATGGCCCGGTCCCATATGACCACATTGTCTATATGAGTTAGGGACAATCATTTTGGACTAGCAACCAGAAGAACTTTGCAGTGAAGCTCATTGAAGCCTTCTTGTTACCCAGGCACAAAGTCTGAACCCACTCAGCACGCTCCCCAAAATCAACAATGTGACAGGCTGACTATCTCAAAAAAGTCTCCTTCTGCTCGGCATTCTACTGAAATACCCCACTCTTTATGATGCTCATCCTCTAGTTGTACTCAGTCCTATTAATCAGCAAAGTGCTGGCTAGGCCATAGATGAATCGGTAGATCGTGGCATTGGAGATGTCAACTGTGAAACCTTGTACTAGTGTGGCCTCAAGTGGGGTCTGTCCCACGGGCTTGGCCCGTTTGCTAATGGAGTTCCTTATAGTGGCAACATGCGAGGCATAAAACTCCCAGACTATTCCTCGTTGTATGTCCATGGGCTTCGTGCCATCTATTCAGATCTATGTCGTCGGAAGAGCTCCTCGATTACTTGTGCAGTATTGAGGCTACTTGTGAGAACCGGACGCTCCTTAGTGACTAATCTATCCATCTTATCGTGCTCATTCATCATGTGAACATCGGTGTATATATGAAATTGGCCTTCGACGCACCAAATGTTTGGTTGCATAGAAACTAGTGCAAGCTCAGAACTGGGGGGACTAGAATATCTCCCGTGCTATCATCTTCAGAGAAAGAGGCGGTGCTGCCGCTAGAGCTAGAGTCAGACTGGGACTTTAAGCCAGCCTATGATACGATCGGTCTGGCCCCTCCTTAGACTGGGGCCAGTAACCTCGTCGGAGCTCACCTGTTAGTCTATGTTCTGAGTAGTGCAGGGAGAAGAAGGGGAGGTCCTGGTGGCTGGAGGAAGATAGTCCTCATCAGTATTTGCATCGATCATACGTCAAGACGGAGCTACTGAATTGACCTTAGGCTTTGCCGTATAGGTGGGATCTTGCTTAGGAGCCATGGAACCTGTGGAAGCTTTGTTAGTACCAAAACAAAGAAATAAAACACATGGAAGAATTTTAGAACATGAATTGAACCCAAACAAGAATTAAAAAAATTTCTGGATAGTAGATGACTTGTAGACACATGGAAGGTACCTACGGTCCATCGATGGAACCCTCCGTAGGTCAGAGTACCCAAAATTTGGTCTCTGATGTGGGAAGGACGAATGTGCAGAATGGTCCATTGATGAAACGATGCACCGTACTCCACAGCGTGGTTCAACACTTAAAACTTATTTTGTGTATGACTGACTCACGGTCCCCTACCTATGGTCCGTGGATGGGGCACATGATTCAGTATTGTGCGAGGGTGTCATATTACTCTCATTTTCATTCCTTTATTTTCAACAATCATCCATTCAACCTAGATCATATCATGCATTTCAAAACAAAATATGGTAGTTTATCATTCTTAGTCTTCCGATTACACATAATTCAACTTTTTAACAGATTGAAACTACGAACCTAAGTCAAAACTTCCAATTAAACCTTTTAACTTGAATTAGTTTGTTTTAATTAACTACACACTCACATACCATCATACCAAGGGTGTTTCTAACTTATAATTCAACATTTGAACATGAGACTAACAACCCAAGGTCAAGTTCATCGATGTGATTTCAGTTGACACAATGAAGTGATTTAAAGTTTGGGAGAAATTTGTTTACCTAACAGGTAATCACTCATTGAATAATTCTATCAGAGATACTTCATCAAATTCTAAGCATCAGTGATCGTTAATAAGTATATAACCCAACTATATAAGTTGGGGTTGAATCCCACAGGGAGCGGTACATGTTCAAGATTCAATAGCAAAGCGTGAACATGGTAAAATAAGTCATAGGAATAGACATTATCGAATAAAAACATAATTCAAATCAGGGGGTGACACGAATGTCAAATAACAAAGGGGTTTTGGTTTATACCTATCAACTACAACAACAACAAACAATACGAAATACAATAACGAGACGGGTTCTTGGGATGTGATTCAATTATAGGCTAATATAGACAAATGGGCAATTGCAAAAACTTTCTCTCAAACAATTTACCCCGAATAAAGCCAATTTCTCTCGAACATTGACAAGGATGCAAAATAAGACCAGCCCACACCTTAATCTATTCACTCTCTCGAGCTGAATGTGTGGAATTGGGTTTAGGATTCATTCTTTCGAGCTGAACACATGACAACCGAATACCCACTGACCATCAATCAGTAAGCTTGGTTTTAAAACCTCTCTTTCGAGCAAGCCAAAAACACGAAGGTAGAACTGCATTTGCAACTACAATTCTTATATTAAACCATAATTTATGATTAAAATCACTTCTAAACATCATTTAAACTAACAATTAGCAATACCCATAAACTATATCGGCCCATAATCACATAATCATACCCCAAAAATTGGGGTTTTAACAATTTACAAAATTGAGTTTCCATCAATTGAGTAAGATTGATTTTGTTCTTACAATGTTCCAAATCGAAGAATCTCAAAGACCCACTTTAAATTTCTCGAAAGTGAAAAACTTCAACTCTTAAAGACTAAAGAAAAATTAGAGAAAAACTTGTCTCAACACTCAGAATTCAAAAATGTATTTATAGTCGCCAAAAATACGCTGCGAAGGGCCATTCAGTGCAGTAAGTCGGGCTCGGTGATCCGCACTTTGGTCAATGTCCTCTCCCTTCTGCTTTGTCCTTCAGCTTCCTCAAGTTTTATAACTTTGGGCGATCCAACACTGCATCGCGGAACCACTCGACAACTCACCGAATCCTCAATTTTCTCGCCAACTTGGTTTTCTCTTTTAAGGATTTGCACACTGGAACTTTAGGTGGTCAAATATCCATTCGGCGACTCGCCATGTGGTCTTGGTAATCACCTGGCTCTCTTTTCTTCATTCTTTCAGTTCGCTTTGTTCCTTTTTGCAAATTAGTGTCCTTGCATTTTTCCTTGATGTTTATCGCGACCAACGACACTAACCTACGGTACGAGTGTCTACGATCGTCGATAACATAGTAGCCCCACTAAAGGTTGGGGTCGTGTCCCAATGGAGTAGTTTTGAGAATTAATAGAGAAATAAAATTTATTTCTAACTAGTTGTAGCTAAATACATTAACGAGTAAAAACATAGTAAATTAAAGGGGGTGACACAAAACTGTCAAATATCGATTTGGGGGTTTTGTCACAATTAGTAAAAACAACAAAAATAGCGAGAAAATCAAGTATGGGTAAGAATTCTTGGGGTGTGACCGCAATACAAGCTGAGATAATTAGTTGGGTACATGCTTTTGAAAGGAAATTTGTAAAATAATAGTGACTAGGCTAAACTTTAAATGGATAAGTTCCATCTCGGGCAACTTACCCTATTTCAAATGCATTACTCTCGGACACCCATTTGCCGCAAGAAGACCAGCCTATGCCTTACACCACTCACTCTCTGAGTGTTAGGATATGAGACTAGGACTCACCCTCTCGAGCTGAACCTCATGTCGACCCACTCCTTAGGCCATCAGTCTAGTGGCCTTGGTTTCACGACCTCCCTCTTGGGCTAGCTGAAAACACATGGGTGACTTTGTATTTGCAACTACAAACCCTTTAGATTAAACCATAACCACTAGGTGAAATCACCATTAAACTACTTGTAACCTATCAACAAACAAGACCCAACAATAATATCAACACATATTTGCTAAATCACACCCGAAGATTGGGGTTTTTAGCCACACATCAAGAAATAGCAAAATACACCTAAAATGATAGTGAAATCAAATGGGTATAAGAAATTAAACATTGGTTTAAGCAAAGGAAGAAGAATGGGGAAGACCCACTTCAAACTTGGGGAAGATGAAATCTTTCTTTCTTCAAGTCTCCCAAAAACCCTCTCCAAACTTGAGAGAAAATATAAAAAAAAGTACTATTCTATTCTAGAAATTAAAATAAATGTTCGACTCTCCAAGAAATTAAAAACAAGTTTAGTATTTATAGACTTCAGAAAATAGCGCTGGCAGATCTTTCGGCGAAGTTAGTCGATGCCACCGAATGACTCGGTAACTCTCCCTTCTTCTGTTTCATCGTCGTTTCATGCTTGCCTTCAGCGTCTGTTTCATTGGGCATTATAGTACTGCTTCGTGGAAATATTCGGTGAAGCGCCGACTGCTCCTTTTATCGCCTTTTTGATCCTTCTCCTTCGCATATTGGAACAAAGGGCGGAGTGAATCTCTTCGGCGTATCACCAAGTGTTCTTTGCGATACTCAAGCTTTAACTTCTTCGTTTTTTTCAGCCTTTTTGTTCCTTTTTGCATCTAAGTGTCAATGCTTTCACTAAAACTTCAAATACCTTAAACTTAAGAATTTTCATCAGATATTTAGACAAAATAAGCATTTGAGGACACTATTGTTATCAAAATAAAGCCCTAAATGAGTCCAATTTGTGGACTCATCATTGCTCAATCCATTTACTTGGAAATCAAGGGTTTTTCATCAATTATTAGCACAAAATAAGCATTTGAGGACACTGTATCATTGTAAATAAAGCCCTAAATGTGTCCAAATCTCGGACTGATCAACACCCCAACTTAAACTTTTCCTTGTCTTTAGGTAAACCTCAAGTTCAGCATCTCAAAAAGGATGTCTCTAGCAGTGCTACACAAGACTTAATCATGAATGCACACAACACGACTCAATGTACTCATGCAAGGATCAATTGTGCACTCGAATGTTCAAGTTGTGACTCACCATTAATAAAGATTCTCACGTTTACAATACTTGCTTCAAATGCAAGTTCAAGCTCAACAAAGGTATACAAATGCCCTGACACAAAGAATGATTCCATATTCACACACTATTCTTCAACAATTTAGAGTTTCGGAATCACATTTAACTCTCACACTCACAAAGATAAAGACATGCATGAGTTCACCCATATGTTTGCCATTATTTTCCAATCAACACTCGTTTCAGTTCACTCAAGATAAAAAAAAAAGTCTTTTCAAGGCTTGTTATAAGGCTGAGTGTAAATGTATGGTCATTTAGGCTCAGTGGATGTTATCCTCATGAAATGTGGTATGAACCACACTTTTTTTCCTTTTCTTCATCATTCTCATTCATGCTCAAAATTCACCCCATTATTCACTTCCCATGGAATACCGAAGAGCCCATTTCTTTTGCACTTTCACAACTTTATTTTTTAAACTTTTTTGTTCCTTTTCTTTTTCATCTTCTTTTCTCTTTTTTTTTTGTATGGATGGGTTCCATCTTTTTCAGAACCATGGATCAAAGGGTGACTTCTTTGCATATCTTGATTTACCTTCTCCTTTCACCACACCCCCAACTTAGGCTTTTGGATTAAGTTGGGTAGTCAAACAAACAATACATCATGAGGATTATGGGTGAATGGATAAAGAGAGGGTTACAACTTCATCAACTATCTTCCAAGAAAAGGCGAGGCTCAAAGGGTGTTCAAGCAAAGTTCACACACTCACAAGGTTAGCCACAAAAAATAGTATAATGTCAAATTGTTTCACTTTTTAAAATTTGTTGCCTAAGATCATTTCAAGAGCTTGCATCACATAGTCAACCGTACCAACGGGGAAAATTCTAGGTGTCATCACACATGGTTCAAGGTAAGCTCATCACACAAGGCATTGGCACCAATATAAAAGGAGATTCCACAATTTCGCTAGTGGGCAATATTCATCACAAAACACTCATTTGATAACCGGCTAGTCACCACAAGATTTAAAAAAGTTCACACATTTTCTATGCAACTTTATTTGGCATCATCGTAGCCGCACATTCATTTTTGTTAGATTAATATCAGTATTTGAGTCATCAGTATTGATCATAACTGATACTCAAATTTGCACAAGAATAACCACATTTAAACACAACAAGAGGTGACACAATTTTTTTAGAAGGGTCCAAAAACCATTTGCAATAAAAACAAGGAGCCACAGGCTCAAATATTCATAAAAACAGTGCCAAAATACAATTTTCTACACAAAACCCAATGTATAAACAAAAACACTAATCATAAGAGGTAGGTATGAAAATACCTCACCCCACCACAAATAAAAAGAAAAATTTGTCGTCTAATGCAATAAACTACTGAAATTCAATAAGAGTGATAGAGAGGGAGGAAAAGAGGGATCTTGTCTACACAGTCGCTCTATCTGTCAGGGCATCAGCTCCTGGTGTAGAATCAACAACACTCGATCCACTAAGGAGTGCCATTGAAGTCTCTGTCAGTGATGTCTGAATCACTAACTGTACAATCGTCTCCTCCAGATCTGGTAGGTCTATAGATGGTCTCTTAGGACAACTCTATATACTCTTCATCGGTCTCTACCTCTGACTCATCCACTGCTATATCATCCCACTATACGTCTCCTATGGGGGCCAGAGGGATCTCAGAAGTCAATGGGACATCCACATCATCCGTTGCCTCCAATAGTGAAGTGAAGTCTGTGGACTTCAAGTAGTCCACATACTTTCTCAAATCTGTAACCTCGGCTTTCAAAGTCGTTACCCTTGAAGACTCCCCTTATTGAGGCTCACAAGTCGCGACTTTCACAGTCAAATCATCAAAAGTAGTCTGAAAGGGTGTCAATGTAGCAAAGATAACACTCTCAATCATCCATGGTACTGCAGCCTCTAATCGAGTCGCCCTCACATCTACCGAATAGGCAAAGTCACCCTTCTTCAGGATCTTAGCCTGAGTAATCCTGGCACGCTGGGAAGTGGCAGAAGTACAAGGAGCCTAGGAGGAAGAAGTGGGAGCACGTGTACCTGAAGGCCCAGAGGATGGAATAGACAAAGATTCTTCTACAATTATAGAGTCTGTATACACCTCTGGAGATGCATCCACCGTGGCGGCTCTCCTCATATTTGCCTCGTCTCGAGTGTACTCGGCCTCTATACACCGAATATTAGTGGATGATGAGGGACTTACCTCAATATCTCTCATCGCATCACGAGGAACTCTAGCACGCCGGTATAACTCTGTAATCAAAACCGGGAATAAAAGGGATGTTTGATGCTGTTTGGCCCTCATGGCCATCTCCTGCTCAATAATCAATCGTAAGTTGAGCCGCTTCTATGCTATAATCGACTCCAGATAGGCTTTTTTTGAATGAAGGAGATTGGACTTATTTTGTGAAGGCATAATGGAGCTGCTGATGAACCCAAACCAATATTGTGCAACAATATTCAGATCCTTTTTCTCTAACTACATTCCCTCCTTAATCAACCTCAGGGTGGTGCCAGAAATAAAGGTGGTAAGCAATCTTTTTAGGTCATCTAGGGACTGAGTTGTCGCCCAGCCCTCATAGTCATGCTCGAGCCCTTTGGCTCTCTCTAAAACAACGTTTATGTGATCGCTCCAACACCCAACATCTTTTCCTCGGGCCATTATGGACCTCACTGTTCTGAAGACACTGGCTTTCTTCTTCCCCTAAGGAACCAGATCACCTTAAGAAGAATAGAATTCACGGACCTAGGTGGGGATATATGGGCCTCGGGGCCCGGTGAAGATATCAAATCTATGCCACCAAAGTGTGTCCAATAATAGACGGTACTTGCGCTCTAAGCCCTCTATGGACAACATTTCTCTTCCAGAATCATTCTCAGTCCCTCGACTTCTAATCTGTTGAGTAGCCGGGGAGGTGAAACTTGTACTAGTGGCATTGGGCCACAAGCGGTATTGGAGTTGGCACTAAATCTGCTGAAGGGGGATTGGCTGCTAGGGCCGTCGATTAGTTAGGACGAGACCTAGCATGGATCTACGCTTGCCTGGAATGTAGTGGATGGTCATCAACTGGATCGGAGAGTGCAACTTGGGAGTCAAAGGACTCTCCCTAGCTGCCGGAGTTGTGCTCCAGAACCTCAGTAATGGGAGTTTTGCCCTTGCCCTTGCCCTTGCATCTCATTGGAGGCTCTATCCTTCCAGTTTTAGGAGGATTGACTCCCTCTTCATTATTCACTATTTCTCGTGCTCTTTTACCGGGCGGCATGTCGAGGTTGATTCTAGCCATATCTGCAGAAACATCGAAATAAGTTAGATTTGTTTCAAGAGGAGTTGCAGACAAACTCATCGAACAAGCCAGCAAGTCGCCGAATCACTTTGGTGAGTGAGATCAGGCTCGCCGAAAGGATTAGCTCAACATTTCCAAGAAAAATTGGCATGTCGACGATGGGAGAGGCCTTTTAGTGAATCACCGATAGCATTCCACAAGAAAAGACTAGCCCTCCGAAAGTTACACCGTATTTTAGGGGTTAGGGGCATAGAATGTGAGATCAAGAAAGACTTTCGGCAAATCTCCGAATGCACTCGACGAACTCAGGCTTCTTGCCGAAAGTTACAGAACCTAAACTCAATAATAGCATGGAAATAAAGGAGATCAATAGGAGTTCAGCGAACCGCTGAGTGGTTCGGCGAGCTCAACCCAGCTCACCAAACTACCCAACATGCCTACTTTCAATCCAGACTTCCAAATTCAATCCTGCATACCCCGAAAACAAAATCAAAACATACTGTAGTTCAATTAAACTAAGACCCATGCTACCCATTCCTCCGGGATACTCAAACTTTTCGTGGTTTGGCAACATTTGGCCATTTGATGACTTTAGCCCTTAAGAATGACTTCAATCGCTCCATCATTAAGCAAAACACGTCATTGGGTACAACTGTGGGTTACTTAGACTTCACCCAACTAGACCCAACAAGAACAAAACACAGCCCTACAATTTTAATCAATTTAAGCCACAAAATTCAGGAATTCAACAACTTATGCGATTTAGGCATGATTTACAAATTAAAATAGGCATACAACACACAATTAAAATTCAGAGAGGCCAAGCACACATAACTACGACAAGAACAATTGTAAATTAGTAAAAAAATGCTAATTACAAGTTTGATGTTCAGAAAACTGACCTTTTAAGCGGAATATATACTTTGTAATGCTAGGCGGCAAAAAATTCCAAATCCGAAAAAAAATAACGACTAAAAAAGGTTAAATTACAAAAATATAGTGTGGGTGTGTGTTTGGAAGTTAAAAAGTGAGAGAATGTGAAAGAGTTTGAAAGTTTAACCTTTGGCCTTTAAAAACCGTCCAGTTCTCGCCCATTGGGCGACATTAATTTTGCTCGCTGACCCACTCGGCGTGTCGGCGACACGCCGAGTATTATTAGACCTCCAGCTAGTGTGGGGTCCCAAATTGCGGACTAAGTCGTGATTTCTGACCTGGTCATGGGTCTGCCTAGTTTTACAGACTCTAATCTTTGAATTTCTTGAGTCCAACGGCGGTCCAATAAGGCTGACCGACCTCTTTGGTGAGTCAACGATTGGATAATTGGCTCGCTAACCTGGACTTTTCCTCACATTCCACATTTCAACCTGTAACATGAACGCATGATTATTTCAAAAACAAAAAGAAAACAAATAAACTTGGGTTTCCTCCCAAGCAGCACCTTACTTAATGTCGAGGCACGACGTAAGTCCACACTCAAACCTCATTTTTGGGGTTAGCCATAATGTCACTAGGCAACCCCTTTTTTTGTCTCGGGTTTAAATGAGACGAAATCTGACCCATTTGGGTCTCCAACTGTTTGATAGAGACGGAGTGAGAAGTAACTGTCTGGCAAAGGGTCGACATATCATCCTTCATTTCTTTCAAAATTTTATCAGATCCCTCAACCTTGTTGAGAATACAAGACATCATATCCTTAGACCTCCCACCCTTAGAATCCTTTGGCTTTTGACGCTTGTTGGGAGGAATGTACCCTTCCTTCTCCCCATCTCTTTCCTTCCAAATGGGGTTACGATCCCACAACTCTCTATCACGATCTTTCCAGCCTTCATCCTTATTCTAATCTTGGTTACCACCCTGCCTAGGGTAGTTTGAACGATAACTACCTCCTTGGTTGGCTAGGAAGTTCACCTCTTCATTGTACAACACTTTAAACATGGCCTCATCAAGATTAATCCACACAATACCCACAACATTGACTCTCCTAGCACCCGCTCCCATGACATTTTTGGACAATTTTTCAAGTTGGGTCATGATCTTTGCCCTGTTTTAGTCCCTCTCCTGATCTTTCTAAAGCTGCTCCTTGGTTAATTTAAACGCGAGAGGGGAGTCTTGATCTTTACGGGTGTACCAGGCCCGATTAATTATGGTCATACCGTCTAAAAGCTGGGATGCTGTAATGTAAGGTTGTTGTATCGAACCTCTCGGAGAAAGTTGGTCAGCCACACCCTTGTTCACCCAATCAAGGCTTCGGTAAAAATGTTGCAGTAAAAAGTTGTCGGGCAAACCATGAGCTGGACATTGAAGCACCAACTTCTTGAATCGTAACCAACTCTTATGAATTGACTCACCCTACAAACGTTGAAGCTCTGGATGATGTCCCGAAGTGTCATCATCTTCGAAAGAGGAAAAAATTGCCCTTGAAATGCGGTGACAAGATCTTCTCACGAAGTGATTGAGTCTTGAAGCAATTCTGCCAGCCACTTACATGCTTCTCCCATTAAAGAAAATGGGAACAACCTCAACCAGACCGACTCTTGGGATATTGTTTTTGAAGGAGAACGACATGCAAATATCAAACAAGTATCTGATATACTCATGGGGATCTTTATTATCCAACCCACCAAACAACCATTTCAACTGCAAGAGCTGCAACATGGTGCTTCTAAGGTGGAACACAACGTTCCCTTTAGCTGGAGGCAAGCGAATGGCACCAATTCCACCCATTAGATGAGGGTCATTAACGTTAGGGTCATTGACATCGTTGAGGTTGCCGATGTCATCTTGGTAACCCACTTGGGTACCATTACTTCCGTTCAGACTTATTTCCTCTGTTCAAATCAACAACACACAAACCAAAACTAAAAGTAAGTAGATTGATCTATGACTATAAAAAACAAAATTAAACTTAACCTAAAGAATCTTAACCAATACCACTCCCCGGTAGCGGCACCATTTTGATTTAATGCTATCAAAGACACTTCATCCAATTCTAAGGGTCAACGATCGTTAATCAGTAAATAACCCAACTTCATTTGCAACTATAATTCCTAATTAAACTCACTTCTAAATAGCATTGAAATTAACAATTAGCAATACCCAAAAATTAAATCAGCTCATAATCACATAATCACATAATCACACCCCAAGAATTGGGGTTTTAGCTAGACATTACAAAAAGATAAAAACAGTTACCAAATTGAGTTTTCATCAACTGGGTAAGATTGATTTTGTTCTTAGAATGTTCCAATTTAAGGAATCTTAAAGACCTACTTCCAATTTCTCGAAAGTAAAAAACATCAACTCTTGAAAGCTAAGGAAAAACTACAGAAAAACTTGTCTCAATACTTAGAATTCAATATAAAAAACTTAGGACTGAAAATTTAATAATAATTTGATGCTAAATTAATTGTTTAAAAATGTATTTATAGTTGCCAAAAATATGATGCGAAGTGCCATTCAATGCAGTAAGTCGGGCTCGCCGATCAGCTCAGCGATCCGCCCTTTGAATAATGTCCTCGCCCTTCTACTTTGGCCTTCAGCTTCCTCAAGTTCTTTAACTTTGGGCGATCCAACATTGCATCGCGGAACCCTCGCCAACTGCTCCTTTCTCTAACCAACTTTGTTTTCTCTCTCAAGTCTCGGCACACTGGAACTTTAGGCGGTCAAATAGCCATTTGGCGACTCACCAAGTGGACTTGGCGATCACCAGGATGTCTTTTGTTCATTCTTTTAGTTCGCTTCGTTCCTTATTTCAAATTAGTGTCCTTGCATTGTTCCTCAATCCATATACCTTGAAATCAAGTGTTTTTTATCAGTTATTGGCACAAAATAAGCATTTGAGAAAACTGAATTATTGCAAATAAAACCCTAAATGAGTCTAAATCTCGGACTCATCAAGCACCTATGATGAGGGTGTGTTGCAATGAAATCCATGACCCTTTGCTAGTCTTTCGACACCGAACCCTGTCTGTGGCATTGTAGGGGAAGAAGAATGGAAGTCGGAATTGATTTGGGAGAGAAGAAATGAGTTATGGGATTTGTGAAATGATTTTAGGGAGTGATATGGGGTATATAAGGAGTTATTTTAGGGATGTGAAAGGTTTAAAAACAGCTGAGAGGGAAGTGTGGGAGTGGGAATGTTTTTAAAAAAATGAAAGGTTTTATAAGAAAGGGGTTCGGGGCGGGTCAGCCAAAACCCTAAGTTGGACCCACGAGACCCCATTAATGGTCCTTGGGTCGACCAATGGACTAGAGGTCACACTGACACTGAGAAAAAGTAGAGAACTTACCTGGGATCTACAGACTCCATTCACAGTCCGTGGATGGACCAATGGACCATTGATGGGGTTCGTAGACCACTGCACAACTATTTTCTGTAGATTTTGCCTTTCGTCCCTACACACGTAGCAATCTTTAGGACTTTCTTTTTACATTTTCCGGATACTTTTTAGACACTGACCCTATGCTATACCTAGCCAAAACTAATACAAAAAATAAAACACCTATCTAAAGATCTACAAAAATCAAAATAGAAGAAGAAAACTCCTATGTCAAAAAGAAAAACCTATAGTTTGCTAGATTGTACATCTTCGGTTGCCTCCAAAGTAGTGCTTTATTTAATATCGCGGTACGACGCAAATCACTTGATTACTCATATTTCATCATGATAATAGGCCTCAATCGCTTCTTGCACATTCTCAGATTTCCCCATATAAGACCTTGATCCTATGCCCATTCACTTTGAACATTGTTCCCTCTTTGTTCTAGAGCTCAACCACTCTATGTGGAAATAATTGAGTGACTCTGAATGGCCTTGTCCACTTGGACTTGAACTTTCTAGGAAACAAGTGCAACCTTGAGTTGAATAAAAGTACTAGATAAACCGCAACAAATTCACCCTTTTGAATCTTTTGATCATGATACTTCTTCATCTTCTCTTTAGACAAGGCTGAAATTTCATATGCGTTTAGGCGAAAATCATCAAGCTCATTCATATCCATTAGCCTTTGGCTCGATGCGGCGCCCCAATCCAAATTCAACTTCTTTAGTGCTAGCATTACGTTATGCTCTAGCTCTAGAGGAAAATGACATGACTTCTCATATACATTTTGGTGAGGGGACATACCTATATGAGTCTTGAATGCGGTGTTGTAGGCACATAAAGCATCATCAAGCCTTCTTGACTAATCAGTTTTGCTAGCGTTCACAATCTTTGCAAGGATTTTTTTTATTTCTCTATTTGATACCTCAACTTGCCCACTAGACTGCACAGGGTAAGGAGTGGCAACATTGTGACGAACTCCATATTTCTCTAGTAACGCCTTGAACAACTTATTACAAAAGTGAGAACCTCCATCACTGATAATCGCCCTAGGTGTACAAAATTTGGAGAAGATACTCTTATTTCAAGAATGTTGGGATACTCTTTCCCTCATTGTTTGAAAGCGCAATTGCTTCCACCCATTTCGATATATATTCAACCAAAACAATAATATACTTCATCCCAAACTCACAAACGGACCCATAAAGTCAAGGCCCCAAACATCATGTAACTCAATCACCAATATCGGATTCATAGGTAGCTCTAGCCTCTTTGAGATTCCTCATTCTCTTTGGCAATAGTCATATGACTTAGCGAAAACATGAGCATCTTGGTGGATGGTAGGCCAGTAAAACTCACACTGCAAGATTTTATGAACAGTCTGAATACCGCTATGATGCACACAAACAGGCTATGAATGACATACCTCTAGTATACTCATCATCTATACCTCAGGCATAGAACGACGAACAATCCCATCAGTACAAATACAAAACGAGTAAGGTTCATCCCAAAAAAAACTTCTTCACATCATGCATAAACTTTTTTCTTTGGTGGAATGACAAAACTGATGGAACCAAATAACTTGCCAAGTAGTTAGCAAAATCTGCGAACCAAGGAATAAGATCATAAGAAGTAGCCAATACCTGTTCATCTGGGAATTCATCTTTAATTTCAGCCTCATCTCTTAGCTATAGTGGAGCTTCCTCTTCTTATTTGGAAAAATGGTCGAAAACCAGATTTTTTGTCCCCTTTCTATCCTTCACCTCAAAATCGAACTCTTACAGCAACAATAACCAACTGGTCAACCTCGATTTTTATCCTTTTTAGCCATCAGATACCTCAATTCAGAATGGTCAGTATGCACTATAAACATAGTACAAACCAAGGATCAAAATTTCTCGAATGTGAAAACCACTGGAAGAAGTTCCTGTTCAGTCACCGTATAGTTCTTTTGAGCCATATTGAGAGTTTTTGTCATAACCCAAGACTACCCCCATAGACGTGATATGGCATACTTGATCCCAAAGGGGTCTCATACAAGCCCTTAGCATACATCATTGCATATGTTATATAATAAAAGAGGAAAATTAAAACTTTTTCTTCAACATTCGAATTCATTTCTATAAAGTCAAAAAGAGTCTACACATTGTCTCATTAGCCATATAATACAATAGAATACTTAGAAATATAGGGATATAACCCTTACATAGTTCTAAAATTAAACTATAAAGAAACTACTAAGACATCTACTAAGTAAGATGTTTGTCCCCGAACTTTAGGACTCATCAACTAGCTTAGAGGATCACTTATTCCCAAGCTTGAACCAATAGATCCCATCTTCATGAACTAACCCCCTAGATATGTAGAAAACCATTAAAACATGCATGAACAAGGACATTTCATTGGAAATAATTCTTTATGCCATTTTTGAACATCATCTTTGAAATAGTTTGAGAATGCAACCAATAAGGCAACTCATATGCATTTCATTATAACTTGAGAGATATCATTAAAACAACAAGCATAGTCTCCTATATCAATATAATACACATCCCAATCTTCACAATACAAAGACTCCAATTATACAAGAATACCCCGGTTACATACCAAGACCATCACATCATAAAGTAATCATCACATAAGCAACCTCTAAAACACACTTGTGCAATATATGGTAACTAACTTGTATTTACAATGTAAAACACAAATCCACTATCACATTCACATAAACCTTCATAACATAATGGAAACATCACCTTAGCAACCCTAAAAGCATACTTGTGCAATGTATAGTTGGCATCCCATAATACGAACTACACTAAGTATCTATTTAGAACCAGCTTGGTGACACATATCAACTTTAGACCTCATCATAATCCATAATCATACATAAGGAATAATCATACTCATTACATATACATAAGGAGAGTCATACCATAACGACAATCCAATCAACATATATCATACCTTCATGTCTACCATATCATAATGAACCAACCCACAATCCCTTTCAAAACTTACTTGTGCAATATAAAAGTGAAGTTCCATACCCCCACTCCTACTAAGTAAACTTATCAGGAAATCACAAGTATATTTCAAATCACATTATCCTATTACCAAGGGAGAATAACAGTAACCGACATAGACCATGTGAGTTACATGGAATCCGGTGTCATATAACCCCACACCGAAAGAAGGCGTCCTACTTGCTTAAGGTAGAACTAAACGTATATAGCTATAATGTGGATCCACTAGTTAAGACCTATGCGGGAACATAGTTATGGGATAGGGAGATTGCTTCTAGAAACCCAGCCTATTGCATTAACGGGAGAGCTTACATCTCATGAGACTCATTTGGATGACCCGACCTATTGCATTAACGGGAGGGTCTTTATCGCACTTTCCATATCCACTCGGTGCTAAGCATTATGCTCCAATTATAGATAATTAGTATGGAATTGTATCGACATGTGTGAAGGTATAATTTACCCTTCGTTCAATAAAACACACTAAATAGATCATAGATTCATTTAAGTGAGAACAACCTTTCACCTTAGAATCATTAACATGTGAGTAAACCTTTCACATAATACATATCGTGTTTTATGAGAATAACCTTTCATTCAACACAACAATGCTACTTTAGTCATAGCACATCACATCGTACATAGTCATATCTTATCATCATGGTCATGTACAACTTATGCATAATAGTATGTAAAGGTGCATATGAGAACTAGCCTTTACTTTGACACCATAGATATATCATATTCATATATATGAATGGAGTGTGTGTGAGTGCATAATTTTCCTCACAATGGTACAACAACAACAATATTATCATCATAGACACCTCCCTTCTCAAGGGGGTCACAACATGGACATAATATCCCAACTGATGCACGATTCACATATATTGTAAATCAACATATCTAATATTTATTACAATAGAAATGGATACATTCATCATAGCAACACCATCATGATCAGAACAAAATATTCGTATTCATATCGTAGAATACTTAGTCATATTTAGAGTTGTACGGGAGAGGGACCTTATGTCAACACTACAACACATATGGTAAGTAAGCAACTCCACCATAAGTGGATCAACAATTCATATATAATAACTTCACATAACATACCTTCGTAGATTGCCCTTCAAGGCCAAGAGTCGAGATCAAGTCTAACATCTTAGATTTGGCACAATAGATGGAAGAACATCATAATCCAACAACATAACCAATGTGATCATTTTCAAGGCAATTCATATCTACAAGATTCTATCATATTCCATTCATGTCTAGGTGATCTAAACTAAGACCATTCATCAAGAAATTCATCAACCCTAGAAGATCACATCTAACCCCTCAATTTGCCTCTTTCATGATATAACCCTAGACCAAGTTAATTTCATCTTAGATTCATAAGGTAATCAAGAATACATGTAAAACTATACTTACATCATGTAATTACATCATAAACAACTCTAATTAAATCAATTGAATCAACTTCTAACAACATTCATTGTGTAGAGAAAAGCCATAGCTAGGGTTGGGGGAAAACTCATGGATTCTTTAGATTTGAAGTTAAAACCATCTAAAACAGTAGTATTACCAATAATTAACATAGTTCAATATTTAAGAATAACTTAAAAAGGAATCCGTGGGGTTGAGTTGAAACCCTAGCTTTTTTAAGATTTCTAGAATTGAAATAAAAGCTTTTGAGAGGGCTCCATGGGTGATAGCTACCCATGGATGAAAATCACCATACCTTAGGTGTAGAAATCCACGAAAATCCTAAGATAAAGCCTCCATCTTCAAGCCCCTAGGTTGGTTTCTTCATTGGTCTTCAATGGTGTTCTTGGAGAGAAGACTTTGGGAAAGAAAGAGAAAAGGATTTTTATTTGGGGTCTTGACTTGTGGTGAGTTAATGACTTAGTTTAGGGACTTATTTAATTTATATAAGTCATTTAATTAACTCCTAATCGACCTCCCTGAACCCCCTTTAATAACTAATTAAATAACTAACCCTCAACTAAACAAAACTGCCAACAAAACAGTTCCCATCTATGGTTGGCCTTCCACGGACCGTAGATAAATCTACTGGCCGTGGATGGCTTCTGTGGTTTGGGACAGAGGGTCCAAATGTTGCAGGCTCCTAAAAATTCTAAGTATGGAACCACGAGGTCCATCCACGTACCGTGGTTTGATATAAGGTGCGTGGAATGGCTATGTAGATCACCACCAAAAAGCTGCAAGTTTGCTGTCTAGACAGCTTTGGGGGACTGTTTTGGGGTCCTCTTCTAGGACCCCTCGAGTGGTCTTAGGGGAGTCATACCTGGACGTTTAACCCCTAAACATTGTGTTCTAAATGTAGGAGTGACTTCTACATGTTTTCACTCTCAAACAACACTACCAACTTCAACGACAAGACCCTTACAACTCACTAGTTCAAATGACTAGTTTCCGGACGTTTTAGTCGTTTCTTGACGTTTGACCTCAAATCTCCTCAAACTAACTTCAAAAGCCATTACTCATCATTTAAACAAGTTTGCAACTATAAACTAACATGTGAGGTTCCATTTCAACCTACTGGATTTAGTCAGGCGTTAGCTAGGTCTTACTAGGTTTTACAGGGTGTTACAATATCCCCTCCTTGGGAAAATTCATCCCGGAATGACACTTAAAACATCTTAATAAATCAAATACTCATAACCAGCAGCCCAAAAAGAATGTAATCATCAAAGTGATGTACAATATCAAAGACACACCATACACAATGAGCATCATTTCAGAACGAGAAACTTTTACTTCAATTCAACATAGTCAATGCAATTATAAGGTAGTGGGAACTACATCTATCAATGCATATGCATGACATTATCATGTTTAGTTATGTTCAAGGAGGAACTACCTTCTCCTAGTCATAACATGCTCATATGCCATCATAAAGCTCATATGCAAGTTCCCATTTACAATAACATTCATTTAAAGAGGAATTTCTTAATTCCAATCTAAAACATGCTCATAAGTAATGTCATATATAGTCACAAGTCATGTCATGCATATTAGAGTTCACATAGCTTCTTATCATAATGACACCACCCTCCATAACCCTTCAACAAGTCCACTTGAGATGCACATATGAAGTCCCATACCCCCACATGTGCAATGCAACTCACCAAAGAGTCATGAGTGTAGCTCCATTTACATACAACAATCATATCTCTTAATCATGGTTCATTAATTCACATCATGAAGTCTAGTATGCAATATTACACACAATGCACAACTTAGGAGAGATTCTCCATCTCAAACATACTTCATAGAACATGAGAAAATAGGGACTACCTCTACAAAATCATTATGCATGTAACTTAGACATATTTCATTTCATTGGAGGAATTTTCTTCTCCAACTCAAATCATGCTTATAATATTATCTTAAGCCAACTATGCAATTTCATCTTAAAAGCACATTTAAACCATTCACCTCATGAATCACATAGGCTACATACTGTATTTGCCTATCAACATGAGGAACATGAGACATGAAAGCTCATTTTATCATAAAACATGAATTCACAAGAACATACTCATCATAAGGAAATCATCAAAATATATAAGTCACACATGACTCCTAATGCATAACATAAGCCCACCTAGGAACTCTTGGTCTCAAGCTAGAATAGGAATGGAAGAAAGAGATGAGGACATCGGGATTTCAACAAGTCATGCTTTCTAAGCACACCATCCCCTCCTTGGGAGGAAAGCCCTTACTAAAATCCTCAAGTAGTACTCCTTTCAAGCAAAACAAAAGACATGACCAAGCTCACATTTTTCAATCTTTGCAAAAGTCTATGGTCCTCAACATCTAGCAATACCATCCTCATATGACACAACAAGTACTAGATCTTTAAAAATGAAGCATTTGTACTAGATTGCCATCTTACTCAAAAGGTGATAACTAATACACATTCAAGAG
>JAJOOP010010286.1:0-17479 GCA_029582705.1 Solanum chacoense | reverse complement strand
CCCATGAGGAATATGGTTTAGACTTAAACTTAACTTACAATTATATTCGCTTCGTCAACTTATTTTCGAGACAAGTAAACAGGGGGGGGGGTTGTGTAACAAATAACTGATCATAGTTTAGAGAACAAGTGAGCAAGATTCGAACTTTAGTTGTTATAAATGAGAGAGAGTAACTAGGGTACAGGTGTTCCCCATAAGCTCATAACGTGGTAATCATAGTAATAGCAATTGTTTCCTAGTGTATCACATGCAAAATGGTAAGTTATGTATCCCTAAATCCTTGGTCCGACAAATAGAGAATTTCACCCCACACCTTGGTCCGGCTATATATGTATAATTTACTAACCCTTACATGTACCGCATATTAGACATCACATCAATGTATGGCTTAGTTTTCACCCTCACACCAATTGACATTAGACTATTAGATAGTATCACACTAAATTTATGTTGATAATTCTTTTCTTATTAACTACTTCCTTGGTCTGAAAAGTAGCAACAAGGCGAGTTCTAACGTTGCGCACCGTTAAAAAGACTTCTAAACGAAAGCATTATCAATGCATGTCATAACACTATTCAAGAATTACTTAGTTACTATTCATACCTAGTTAATCGCTCATGGTTCCCACAACCCTAGTTGTGGATTTAGTTACCCAAGAACACAATTCATATTTTTAGAAGAAGAATTCATAAACTTACGTAATGAGTAGAAGAAACCCAAAATCTCCAATTGAAATTCAAAGCAAGAATCTTTATAAATTGAAATTAGGAAATCAAATTGCTAATGTTTGCAAGTTAATTCCCAAGAACACACCAAAAGCTATAGTTAAACAATAGTGGCTAACGCCAAAAAATGAGGTTTACATACCATATTTATAGAAAACATAGTCCTAAACAAAAAGGAAACGAAATAAGGAAATAAATTGTTTGACGCGACTTCAATCGACGAGACTGGCCTACGGATCGTGGATCAACCTACGGTCCGTAGGTCCTTTCCGTAGCTCAGGACTTAGACAATTTCTCAAAAGCTTGGAACCTTCAACTTTCAAATGCAAACGACGGCCTGTAGAACAGACAGTAGGTCGACCTACGGTTCGTGGGTCCCTTCTTGTGGCTCCACAGTTAGACATTTTCATCAGGTACTGGTACTCAAACTTTCTGATACAAAAGACGGACATGCAGGACGCCCCGTAGGTCGACCTACGGTCCGTCAGTGGCTTCCATTGTTCCACACTTCGTCAAAACTTCCCTGATGCTTTATCTACGACACCAACCTACGGTTCGTAGGTCACCTCCGAGAAGGCTTCTTCCGCAGAAATTCAGTTGTTGTCTCTCTCAACCTCGCCCAAGTCTATTCCTGCAAATATAGAACAATAATCATTAGTTCTAATACAAAATGGACCTAGACACACACAACTCTTAAGTGAAATGTATTAGAAATACCGTAAAATCACGGTATATCAACACCCTCAACTTAAATTCATTGTTTGTCTTCAAGCGACGTACTAAGACTCTAAATGACACTTGTATAGAAACAGACATTCAAGCACAAGTAATCACATGGCTTTCTATCCCGACTCCCTTTTTTGAATGCAAATTTTTTCTCTTAGACTCAACAAGCTAACTCATGCGGATCAAGATATTACCAAGATCGACCAATAGACACACAACACACATTGTTTCACTATTACCAAGGTACCAACTCTCCGACAATGTAACTAGTTCCCTTATTTCAAACGAAATCCCTTTTTCACACAATGAATATGATTTTGAGTACAAGGATTCATTCAACACGCACGGTAAAAAATAACTTCAAGTACAGTTAGTGCTCAATGCCATAGGCTTGCTTTTATGTTCATTGCTTAGACTCTCCAAACTAGTTGCTAGGATCACTATAGGACTTTCTTTGCTTGTAACATAGGCTCAGGGTCAAGTGTGGTACATTTGGGTACCTTTAGTGATTTTTGCCCTCCTTGACATTACATTGGCTATTTACCTCTTCCTTGACCTATTTTTGGCACATTTTCATTTCACTTTCTTTCCCTTAACTCTTTGCAACATGGATGTGACTTTTGATTTTATGACTCTTATTTCGCACTTTATTCTTTTTCTTTCACTTCATTTTTCTTTTGTTTCTTTCAACACTTTTATTTTTGCTTCTTTTTGCACAAAGTCACGTCCTCTTCATTTTTCTCTTTTCATCACACAACTCTTTTCATACCCTTTTTTCATTTGGTTTCCTCTTTCATAGCCACCCTCAACTTATGCATTTTGCATTAGTTGAGGTGCACAATGTCCGATGTCAGACCAAGGCCAAGATCGAGGTCAATTTTGACTCATCCATCTCAACTCAGACTTTTGGCCTAAGTCAAGGTACACATGTCCAAGGAGGGACCATCGCCAAGACAATATTTTAAGGGAATGTGAGTTAGGTGAATCAAAAGAAACGATCAATTTTAGGCTCAAACATTTGGATCAAAAGGGAATAATGCTACCATTTGGTTAGATCATTTTAGGCTTAAGTGGACTAATTTGAACAATGGCTTGTGATCACTTCCCAACTTCTAGCCTAGATTATCTTAGCAGGAACAACATGGCAAGTTCTAGATTCACACAAAACTCTGTGAACATTCAACTATCTTCACACACTCTTGGCACCTTGTTTCATTATCAGATTATCCGATTACCCAATTCAAGTTTTAGCTTAAGTCGTGCGATCAAATTGGTTCTTTATCATGTCATACTCAGAGCCAACATATTCAACTCATTCTAGCTTACAAATTTTAGCACATATCACAAATTTTGGGCGGGTATCATTTTTTATTCTTGATTACGCCATTATACTTCATTCTTTCTCATGCTTCTACACAAACAATCCTAACACATGCCGGTTCCACAGAAATTAAAACAGTCTCTTGGGGAAAAAGAGCACAGGCAAGAAAACCCCAAGAGAGGATTATGAGTTGGGTTACTTAGAATTCACCCTATCACTGACAATCCATTTACCCCACCCCCAACAAAATAGAGTGCAATTGTCCCCAATGCACAAAATGTAAAGAATAAATGATCGGGTGAAGCAAACATGTGGTGCATAGCGCTGAAGACCTATCAACAAACGGGTGGTCCAGTTTCCCGGATCCCACTGGATCAATAATCGGGTCACCCTCAGTTGTGCCCGCATCAACAATCTCAGCACCCTCAGTAGTGTTAACCTCAACTCTCACCGCACCATCAGTGGCGCTCACACTGCTAGAGGCACCAACGCCATTCTCCCTAAGCCTTAGCTGCCGCAACTCCTCATCAACAATCGAAGCCCTTTAAGCCACCTCAGTCTCTTGGCACTCCCTCTTACTAGCTTTCCTGGCCTCAGTATCATCAGATGCCCGACTAGAATGGGGGCGCTTCCTAGCATAATGGGAAGAAGTAGGAGGAGGCGGCATCTCATCCCCGAATAGAACATCGAACACCATATTATCAACCAGTGTTGTGGGGGACAACTCAGGCTCAATCTCCGGTGGAGCTAGAAAGGTGTCAAGATCAGCCCGGAGACTAGCTAGCTCCATCTGGAAAGTAGAGACATCTATGGTGGGGGCTGGTCACTCTAAGACACGCAGCTCGAATGCATCAACTCGCTAGTGAACGGACTGAACCTTTTGGTCCATCATCTGCTCCATCCGCTGCTCCACCTTAGTCGCAGACTCATCAATCGCTTGCTGCATCCAGGTCCTAATAAGTTGGAGTAATGAGGCCATATGGGCCTCTAATTTCTGGACTCGAGCCAAGGGCACAACAGACCCTGAAGAGGGGGTGGCTCTGGAGGAGCTAGGGGCCTGACTAGTGGCCAGAGAATGGGAGGCTGGAGCATCCTCGATAGGGGCAAGCTCATCAACCTGTATCTGCTCCTCATCAATCACTAAGTTAGCTCCCAGTGGAGGCACCTCAACCTTCTCCTCTCTTCATGGTGCAGCCACATTGGCCTCTTCTCGCATCAAATAGATATCCAGGGACTTGGTCTCCTGGATCAACTTATCACAATGCCAGAATGGCACTCCAGAGTCCCTGCATAGCTAAAAGATGAGGGAAGGGAAGGGGTAAGGGGTGGTGGCCTTTAAGGCCCTCTCATATATCTTCGCAATAATCATACAGGCAAAATCTATCTCGAATCCAGTAACTAGGGCTACCACCATGACTGCGCGATCCCACATGAGTACATTATCAGCCTGCGTGGGATACACTCTGTTCCATTCCAACAGCTAGAAGAACTTGACCACAAATGTGAGGGTGGCCTTCTTGATACTCAAACCTGGGGTGCTGACCCATTCGACGCGCTCTCTATCTGTAACAATGTGACGGGCTAACTACCGTAACAAGGACTCCCTTTGTTCGACATTCCTCTTAAATGCCCCGCTCCTCAATATGTCCCAACGATAATCTAATTTTTCCGTATTGATAGCTAGAGTATGGCCCGGGCTGTATAGGGACCTATAGATAGTAGCCTCCGAGATATCAACTGAGAACCCACGAACTAGAATAACTGTGAGTACAGACTGGGTGGTGGGCTTGGCCCATCTATAAATGGAACCTCGTAAAGTGGATGCGTAGGAGGCATAGAACTCCCTCACAATCTCCACGTTGTAAGACCCTGGGCTATGGGCCATTTACTTGCATCTGTGTCTCTTCAAGAGCTCATGAATAGCGGGTGCGATATGCAAGTTGCCCGTGAGAACCCGATGCTCATCAGAGACTAAACGAGCTAGCCTCTCCTTCTCAGTTATCCTCTTGGCATCCCTGTATATTTTCCACTAACCATGGACACCATCGGTTTGGCTCCTCAGCAACTGCAGCAAGCTCGCTGTCAGGTGGTACCGGAATGTCCCCATCGCTAGTAGCCTCATCAGACGAGGAAGCCCAACCATGTGAACTTGACCCAGATTCAGAGCCAGAACCAGAAGCAGAGGCGGACTTAGAGCCGAAAGTAGAACCAGCCGGTGAACCAATTAGTGTATCCTTCTCATAAGACTGAGAAGCAGTGACTACGTCGGGAATCACATGTCAGGATTGATTCTGGGTAGTACGAGGTATTGTGGGGGATGTCCTAGTGGCAGGTGGAACTTATGCGGGATCAATCTCCTCATCAGTATCTTCATCAATCAGTCGGGAGCTAGGTGCAACCGATTTAGACTTTCCCCTTGGTGCAAAGTCGGGGCTTTCTTAGGAGCCATGGTACTTGTGGAGGCATAATTAGTAACAAAATAAACCAATAACACACCAAAAAAAATTTAGAACAAAGAACGAACAAAAACAAAATAAAAATAAAAATTGACAGTAGCTTCAGTGGTCACCTACAGTGGGTACCTATGGTCCGTAAGAGGACCTATGGTCCATGGGTCCCCCCCGCAGGTTAGATGTCCTAAAAAGTTGGGCTCTGATAGGAACCACGGATCTGCAGAACGGTTTGTAGGTTGACCTACGGACCGTAGTCCACCTTCATGGTTCCACACTTAGTGGATTCCTCATGTGCAATAGACCTACAGACCTTTTCTATGGTCTGTAGGTTGCCCTACGGTCTATAGATGGGGTCTCGTGGGTCAAGTCTATGCCAGGTATCAGACATGCCTCATGTTTAAACCATTTTCTACCAATTTCAAACAATCAATCTAAGTCTAATCATGCATTTCAACACAATTTATGATAGTTTGTCATCCCTAGGGTTCTGATTACTCATTATTTAACATGTATTGCATACGAAACTAGTAACCCTAATTCGAAACTTTCACGTAGACTATTTTTCTCTGATTTAGTTGATTAAAAACACAACACAATCACATTCTATCGTCCCAAGGGTGTTTCTGACTTTAGTTTATCATGTATTTTCATACAAAAATAACCCAAGGTCAAGATCCATTTCATGACTTCATATATTGAACAATGAATGTCAAAATTCAGAGATAAGTTGAAATCATTTACCTTACAAGCAATGGAAGTGGGTGATTGTGTGATGACAATGAACTCCTTAGACCTTTTGCTAGCCTTTCGATGCCGAACCCGGACAATGAGAACTGGAGATGAGGATTTGGGAAGAGGGAAAAGTGATATGGGAATATGGGGAAGTGAATGGGGAGTGATATATGGGATTTGAAAGATTAATGGAGTGATTTTGGGAGAGGAAGGGGTTAAAAATGGTTGGGAGGGAGTTTTGAATGTGGGGTATGAATATAATAATGAAGGGTTTTATTTTAAAAGTTGTTCGAGTTGGGTCGGGCAAACCCTAGGTTTGGACCAACGAAACCCCATCTACGGGTCATGGGTCAACCTACGGACCGTAAGTTGGGTCCATAGGTCACTCTATACTTAGAAAAATTTTGAAAACTTACCTGGGGGTCTACGGACACCATTGACGGTCCGTGGATTGACCTATGGACCGTCGATAGGGTCTGTAGACCTCTACAACAAACATTTTCTGCAGATTTTGCTTTTTTCATCCCTCCATATGTAGCAACTGTTAGGACTTTCTTTTTACATTTTCTGGACAGTTTTTCAACACGGACCCTATGTTATATCTAGCCAACGCTAAAACAAAACTAAACTATCAATCTAAAGAATTACAGAAAATCAAATAAACAAAGAGAACTCCTAATTCGAAAAGAAACACCTATAGTTGGCTAGATTGTACATCTTGGGTTGCCTCCCAAGCAGCGCTTGATTTAACGTCGTGGCATGATGCAAGCTTTTGATTACTCAGACTTCATCAAGATAGTAGGCCTCAACCACCTCTTGCACATTCTCCTCTTTTCCCATGTAGACTTTGATCCTTTGCCCGTTCACTTTGAACCTTGTTCCCTCGTTGTTCTCAAGCTCGACCGCTCTATGTGGGAACACTTGCGTGACTATGAATGTGGTGCGATAGGCCCATAGAGCATCATCAAGATTTCGTGATCAATCGGTTCTATTCACATTCACAGTCTTAGCCAGAATGTGCTTGATCTCTCTGTTGGACACTTCAACTTACCCACTAGACTGCGGATGGTAAGGAGTAGCTACATTGTGGCGGACGCCATATTTCTCAAGTAGCGCCTTGAACAACTTATTACAAAAGTGAGAATCTCCATCGCTGATAATCACCCTAGTTGTTCCAAATCTGGAAAAGATATTCTTTTTCAGGAACGCGATGACACTTTTACCTTCATTGTTGGAAAGCGCAATTGCTTCCACCCACTTCAACACATAATCAACTGCAACAAGAATATACTTCATCCCATGTGAACTCACAAATGGACCCATCAAAACAATGCCCCATACATCAAATAACTCAATCACCAATATCGGATTCATAGGAAGCTCTTGCCTCTTTGAAATTCCTCCTTCTCTTTGGCAACGGTCAGAAGACTTGGCAAAATCATGAGCATCTTGGTGGATTGTAGGCCAGTAATACCCACACTGCAAAATTTTATGCGCAGTGTGAATACCACTATGATGCCTACCAACAGGCGATGAATGACACGCCTCTAGTATACTCAACATATCAACTTCGGGCTCACAGCGACAAATAATCCCATCAGCATAACTATAGTAGAAATAAGGCTCATCCCCAAAGAACTTTTTCACATCATGCATAAACTTTTCCCTTTGGTGAAACGATAAATCCGATGGCACCAAATCACTTGCCAAGTAGTTAGCAAAGTCTGCGAACCAAGGGATCAAGTCATAAGAAGCAGCCAATACATGTTCATCTGGAAAAGCATCATCAATTTCAGCACCCATCTCCTAGCTTGAGCATAGCTTCCTCCTCTAATCTGGACAAATGATCGGCAACTTGATTTTCTGTCCCCTTTCTATCTTTCACCTCAAAATTGAACTCTTTCAGCAACAACACCCATCTAATCAACCTCGATTTTGCATCCTTCTTAGCATCAAATACCTCAATGCAGAATGGTCAGTATGTACTATGACCTTTGGTACCAAGCAAGTAGGATCGAAATTTCTCGAATGCAATAAACATTGCAAGGAGTTCATGTTCAGTCACTGTATAGTTCTTTTGGGCCATATTTAGAGCCTTGCTTGCATAGTAAATAGGATGAAGAATCTTCTCTCGCCTCTATCCTAATACCACACCAAGTACCACTCCACTCGCATCACATATCACTTCAAACTGTTTCCCCAACCCGGTGAAATAATTATAGGCGCAAAATTTAGCTTTTCTTTCAACTCTCCAAACGCTTTCAGACAAGCATCATCAAACTCAAACCTATGCTCCTTTTCGAGCAATTCGCACAATAGGTGTGCAATTTTGGAGAAATCCTTGATAAACCTCCTATAGAACCCTCCATGCCCAAGAAAACTTCTAACACCTTTTATAGAGATAGGTGGTGGAAGCTTTTCTATTACCTCAACTTTCGCTCTATCAACCTCAATACCCTTCTCAGAGATCCAATGACTTGGAATTATCCCTTCTTTCACCATGAAGT
The DNA here is from genome assembly GCA_029582705.1 of Solanum chacoense. Taxonomy (NCBI): domain Eukaryota; kingdom Viridiplantae; phylum Streptophyta; class Magnoliopsida; order Solanales; family Solanaceae; genus Solanum; species Solanum chacoense. The sequence continues at coordinate 9,014 of JAJOOP010010286.1, read as the reverse complement.
GGCACTTCTCCCAATTGAGCACAAGATTGCACTCTTCACACCGTTTAAGTACCTCAGCCAAATGATCCAAACAACGATCAAAAGAGTCACCTACCACAGAGAAATTATCCATAAATACCTCTATAGTGTCCTCCACCATATCAGAGAATATCGACATCATACAACACTGGAAGGTCACTGGAGCATTACACAACCCAAATGGCATCCGTTTGTAGGCGAAAGTCCCATAAGGACAAGTGAAAGTTGCCTTCTCTTGGTCTTCTGGAGCTATGGAAATCTGATTGTATCCCGAATAACCATCAAGAAAACAATACCAACCCTTACCAGCAAGTTGGTCCAACATCTGATCCATGAATGGCATAGGGAAGTAGTCCTTTTCTGTTCGAGCATTTAATTTTCGATAGTCCATGTAGACTCTTCATCCAGTCACGGGCCACATCGGAACAAGCTCATTTTTCGCATTCAGAACCACAGTAATCCCACCTTTCTTGGGCACACACTGAACAAGACAAACCCAACTACTATCTGCAATGGGATAAATTACTCCAGCATCCAACCACTTGATGATCTCCTTTTTCACTACCTCTTGCACATGCGGATTTAGTCGTCTTTGGTGCTCAATACTAGGCTTGTGATCTGGCATGAGTTGGATTTTATGAGAACAAATGCCGGGAGGGATTCCAATAATGTCTGCAATAGTCCACCCAATAGCTCCCTTGAACCTCTTCAACATGGAAACCAATGCCTCAACTTATACCACATCAGATCTACCGCAATGATGACCAGTAAAGTACCATCTTTCCCCAAGAATACATACCTCAAATGTGATGGTATTACCTTAAGCTCCAATTTCAGAGCCTCTTCAACTGATAGTCTTGCGGTTGGAGAGTCATGATTCTTCGTGTCTAACTCTAATCTCTTTGGTTTTGAATGGAATTTGAACCTATAAAGTGTGGCGACCAATTCATCATAGTCTTCAATACTATCACCCTCAAAACTCATCATTACCACTGCTAGTGCATCAACATCCAACCTCTCTTCAATAGACACCTCAGAACCACTCTCTACAATATAATTCACCACTGATACCGACTTGAGCTCACTACTCTGCTTTATAGATCTACAGATGTTGAAAGTTACATCTTCACTGTTCAATCAAAACTTCATCTGCCCTTTCTCCATATCAAGCAAGGCACGCCCAGTGGCAAGGAATGGTCTCCCAAGGATAATGGGAACCGCAAAATCAACCTCACAATCAAGTATCATAAAATCCGTCGAAAAGATGAAAGACTCCACATTCACTAGTACATCTTGGAGCACACCAATGGACCTCTTCACAGTTCTATCGGTCATGAGCAATCGCATCGCAGTCGGTTTTGGATCCCCTAAGCCCAACTTCTTGTAAATAGACTGGCACCCAAGTCGCACAACGCCTTTGCAAAATGTAGCTACCCGATGGTAAAAGGAATAGTGAAGGCACCAGAATCTTTCTTCTTCTGCACAAGGGACCTTGTAGCAATAGCTCTACAATGTTGCAACCTATCATCATCTTCAAAACTCACGGCCCTTTTCTTCGTCACTAAATCTTTCATAAACTTTGCATACCCAGACATTTACTCCAAAGCTTCAATCAACAGAACATTGATGGAAAGTTGTTTCAACATAGCGAAGTACCTAAGTATTTCCTTTCTTCATTCTTCTTAATTAACCTCTGTGAGAATGGAGGTGGAGGTCTAGGCATGGGGATAACTTTTTGGGCTATTTCTTCTTTCTTCTCTATAGCATTCTTGGACTCTCCAGTGACCTCAATCTCATCATCATCTTTCTCAACCACAATTTCAACCTTATATGGCATAGGTGGATCAATGGTCTGCTTACCCCCTCGAGTAGTGACCACCATACAATGCCCATCATTCTTAGGATTTTGGATGGTGTTATTAGGAAGTGTGCCAGGCTGACGTGGGTTTACTGTAGTGGACAGCTGATTCATCTACTGCTCGAGTTTCTTGATAGACACTACATGGGCATCAACCTTTTGACCAATACCAGACAAGTCATTCCGCATCTCCTTCACATTCTCATCAGTCGAATCAAACCTCTTCATCATCTTCTGCATCATATCCTCAACACCTGACATACTATCCCAACTTCCCTAGTACCAGATTCTCGATTTTAAGAAGGAACATAAGGCCCACCCTTATTATTTCTATTGCTATAGTTTTTTGGGTTGTAGTTGTTGTCGCGATTATAGTTCCCATCCCAGACATATTGACCCTCTCGATTGTAGTTGTCATAGTTCCGACCTTGGTTTCCTTGACCTTGGCGCCAATTATCCGAATTGGAACCTTGGGCGTTTACTCGAAAACCCCCCGTCTGATCATTCACCGCATAAGTATCCTCTTAATAATAACATTCCTCAACTGGTGGTGCTTATCTGCAAGAACATGGCCAGCACTCTTGAGTTGAGCTATCATGTTTGACATCACCCTTAGGTGTTGTTTGATATATTGATCATGACGCTTTTTATAAGTATCAAATTTGATAGTTACTGTCGGAGGTGGGTTACAGATGCACCCCCAAACGTTCCTTGCAGATGTGCCCACATAGCACGAGAAGTTGGAAATTTCTCACATTCATGTATGAGGTCATCAACCAAAGAACTAACTATAATTCCACGTGCAGTGGAATTAGCCTTTTTCCAAGCTTTATAAGCTTTAAGGAATCCTTTGTGTTGTGATGTGTTACCTTCTTCTGGTTGATTTAAAATATGAGTTATACCTTTGAGCATATTTTGCTCTTCCATTACATACCATATTTTACTACTCCCAATGTTGTAATTGTCACCGTTCAATTTTTTACATTTATTTAAGTTATAACTTTTATGCCATAACTGTATTTGTGAGGCAATTAGGCAAGTATATTTTTAATGATTTAACTCTACATGTGACATACACATTCAAGCAAATCAATTCTCATAAAGGTTTCATATTAATATAAAATCAAAAAGATATGTACGTATTCAATCATCATCTACGAACTAAATATTTAACCAAAATTCGAAACTAATTTCTTAATGCGTATAATATATTTAAGACCATCATCACGAAGATTTACATGTCTAATAATCAAACACCATATGATAATGCACAATAGAATAACAATCTACTAATCCATAAAAGAGAATAAAACTCAAATATTCATATTAAAGCATATTCATAGATGTTCATCACATAATTTGTAAAGAATAAACAACAAAATTCAATACTAAACTATGTTTATGTTGTGAAGTTTTACCCACTTAACTCCTATATTTACCACATACTTCCATAATGGTTCATTATCCTCACTTTCGAAATAAATTTCATTCAGTTCAATCTTCCAGTAATCTTATCAGGAATGATACAAAACATCGTTGCATCCCACTCTTCAACTTGAATGACACTTTTACTAACATCATCTAATTTCATGACAAAGGATCTGAGGAAGTCTAATAAAGAGTCAAGAGGATCCATCTTCAAAGATATAAATTCTTTTGGATCTTTATATCTTTACCTTCGAAGGACCCTTTGGTTCCTTAACATATTCTGTGTCGCCCTTAGAACACCAATCCATATGATTTCTCACCCTCGGAAACATGTCCTACGACGACGTGCTCTTCTACATTGTCTTTTTGCTCTTTGAGAACTCCAATTAGGAATAATTCGAATTTGTTCATGTTCAGCCATGTCTAAAATAGGAACAAGGAAACAATTAGAATGGTTGAACCGTTCAATATGACAACATATGCCACTTTTATTTGTAGAAGACACAAAAAATTATTTAAGGAACATAAAGACTAAACGAATAAACAAGATCAATATATTTGAAAAACATAACATATATAAACACATATATTAAAATAATCCTAAAAGCACAGATATTCCTTTTCAAAAAGAATAATCCTAAAAGAACAAAAAAGTTTTAAAAAAAGTTTTTCCAACTTCAAAAATCCATATCTCACTCGTTTTATATTTGTTTTTTCTAATAAAATATATTTTCGGAAAGCTACAAATGAGTAAATCATGAAAATTTATGTTTTGAACCAAAAAATGGTACACCCAATTTCCAAATCGCAACCAACAGAAGTAGTTTTTCTGAAAGAAATAGTCAAAAACAACCAACTTCAAAAAATTCATATCTCACTCATCTTAAATGTGTTTTTTCATTATAATATATTTTAGGAAAGATACAAATGAGCAGATCATGAATAAATAAGTTTTGCCCAAAATATTGTACAAATAATTTCCTAATTGCTACAAATAGAAGCATTTTTCTCCAAAAAAATGACAAAATTTCTTTCTTTGTAGAATAAGGAATCTTATCTACAATATAAGTCAGAATCAAATAGGATTTTGAATCTTATTTACCATATAATTAATCCACATTGAAAAAAGAATAACCAAAAAACTTTAACTCCCTCCAATTTTTTTCTTTTCACTTATTTTCAAGGAAAAATTAGACAATTTATTTCTTTTCAACAACACAGTGAATAAGAACCTATATGTCTTTTTCACAACCTATTCATTTGATTTTGCCCTATGTAACCTAATCTTGTATGCCATGTAATACCATCAACATCATTGTTACTTGAATAACATGTCATTACTCAACGGTCAACATAATATCATAAGTTGAAGGATTACAATCTAATACGATAAAAAGTAAAACAAAAATCTAAGACAATATAAAACATTATCTAAAGTTATTCTAACACCATTACGACTAAAAACCAAATCAAAACAAATGTCTAAAAGAACAGACACAGAATCTAAGTTACGTCAAATCTCTGGACCATACAGAACATCATGCAACATCAAAGAATGCCCACCACACAAGTCTACTTTGCAAGTGCCTATTTTCTTTGACTTCCAGTTTTGCATTATTTTCCACGTAGATCCACCTTGATTTAGATGGAACTTGATGAAACTCTATAAATGCTTCTCGATCTCGACTCATATGGTCAGTGGATCCTGAGTCTACAATCCACACAGGATAAGATTGAGTTAGTAAAGAAGTGTTAGAAACATATGTAGCACTTAGAGATGCGTTTAGAAATTCTATCTTTTTCGACTCGCTACATTCACGAGTAAAGTTTCCTAGCACTTGGCAATTATAGCACTTCATTTTTCTCTTGTCTCTTTTCTTGAAGAACCATTTTCCTTTCTTGGAATTAGGTTTCTTCTTTTTCTTAGAGGATCCTTCTCCGGTCTCTTTGTCTTTCCTATTACTTTTCCAATTCTTCTTGCTTTTGAAGACTAATTTTTGTACCACTTGACTTTGCCACAAATGCATTAGAAGCAGCATTAACAGCACCAAGCCGCTCATCTTCAATTTCAACATGGCAAGCAACATCAGAAAAGCTTTTAATGTTATCATTATGGGTCAAGTTTAACCTTCAAATGTTCCCAAATATTTGGGAAGAGACGAAATCACTCACTGAACTTGTTGCTAATCTGAAAGAACATGGTCATCACTCTTGACTTGAGCTATCATGTTTGACATCACCCTTAGGTGTTGTTTGACATTTTGATCATAGCGATTCTTATAAGTGTCAAATTTGATAGTTAGTGACGGAGGTGGGTTACACACATATGGTCAAGCCCGGAGGCTATCCCCTTGACGAAAACATAGGACCAAGGATCACGAGTGACCCCAAGCTAACCTGAGCTAGCATATCATAAGCATACTACAATTTACTGAATTAAAGAGATACAGTGCGGAAGCTAAAACATGATATAACTAATGGTGGGGAATACCCAAAACTAGTCTGAATACATATATACTAAATCATAGTTAATGATACTAAACTATAACTAAAAATACTAAATTTGAAACTATTTATGTCTGAAATAAGTCTCTAACTAACTAGAGATGCTAGGACATTCCCCCAGCTAACTCTAGAAAAAACAGAAACTAAAAGGAAAGAATGAAATAGAAAACATGTTTATTGTCCTCGAAGAAAGAGAACTCACCATTGATGCTGATAAATATGGATCGGGAACCGATCTACACGTGATCTGAATGCTAAGGACCTGAACCTACATCACGAAAAGATGTAGCGCAGATATGCGTAAGTACTTGAAAGGAAATGAGCATGCATGATGGGATAAAGTTAAACAAACATATAATTGAACAAAACATACTAAGCAATGATATAATCTAAACATGATGAAGCTACTGAGATATATTGAATATGAACTAAACTAAATGCAATGACCAGGTACATAACATGCTGAAATTGGATACTAAAATATATCTGAAAACCTGGTCAAATGCACTAGAGTCTGACTGTTGGAGCTACTATTAACCGACATAAAATCACATGAGCTAATTAACCTGGAGTCCGATGTATACGCCCCATCGAAAGGACCCAATATACCTTGCCAGGGGTATAAAGGCATGATTGACCTGATCACTAAATCTGATGCCCAACAAAAGGGACTTATAACCTACGAGGGCATGTAGTTCTGGGACTATGAGGGTGACTAACCCTAGTCCAACTTGGTGTTAAGTCTACTCCCAACTAGAAATGTGTACAATACAACATAACTGAAATATACTGGATAGCTCAATATTCTAACATGCTAACTGGAAATGCAACATTAAGTACTGATAATGAAACATTTGAAAATTGTGGAATGTATATCTGTTTATTTGTCCTAGCTAGTGTAATTTATGAACTAAACGAATCTACATAACTAGGGTTCTGAGTTTCATGCAAGTAACTAACCAATAATGTTACAAAAACATGATAATCTAAGTAAGAGCACTACAACAGCTAAATCATAACAATTCTCTAAATTTCAAGAAACCCTAGGTCTAAAAATTATGTAGGGAATCAATAATCTGACTGAATTATAGGGACCTAATGGGTGAAAGGAACCCACAAGTGAAATCCCACATACCTGGTGACGAATTCTACAGAGAAATCTTTCGATTTTGGGGCTGGAACTGAAGAAAACCTGTTGCGTTCTTGGAGAGGGCTTGGTCGACTATTCTCTTTTATTTTGCTCTAAGTTTGATTGCTTTTGGAGAATGATCAATTAGGGTATGTTCTGACTAAGTTAATAAGCTTAAACTAACCAAAACTACATAGTTTAGAGGTTAAACGACGTAGTTTAAGTGTCCAACACATAGGGGAAAAGACCAACTGATCCCTGACTTAAAAGCTATCGGGGCAATTGACAAGCCTTATCAACGGACCGTGGACTGACCGACAACCTATCCTGTCAGTCCGTCGTTTGGCTTCAGAGGGCTGAAGATTTGGGGTCAGAACCACGGACTTTCGTCCCACCTACGGCCTGTAGGTCCTGCCGTGGTTCTGGACTCATTCTGAAATTTGTAGGTGGAGTTGAGGTGGCCAACCACAGACCACACCTATGGTCCGTGGGTCAACCTACGGTCCATTGGTAGCAACTGCAACTTCTGAAAATCTGCATTTTATCCCTTTCTAAACCTGGGGTGTTACACATACCCCCGTACAATCTTTGTAAATGTTCCCACATAACATGAGCAGTAGAAAATTTATCTAATTCATGTAGGTCATCAACAACAGAACTAACTATTATTCCACGTGAGTGAAATTAGTATTTTTTTTCAAGATTTATAAGCTTCAAGGTATCTACTGTGTTGTACAGAGTTTCCCTCTTCTGGTTGATTTAAAATATGATTTATACCTTTGAGTACATTTTGCTCTTCCAGTACATACCATATTTTACTATATCAAATGTTGTAATTTTCACCGTTCAAATTTTCACCTTTGTTTAAGTCAGCAGTGATAACTTTTATGTCATGACTGTATTTGAGAGGCAATTAGGCAAGTTTTTTTTTTAAAATTAATTAACAATGCGTGTGACATACACATTCAAGCAAATCAATTCTCATAAAGGTTTCATATTTAATATAAAATAAAAAAGACACTTATGTATCCAATCATCATCTAAGAACTAAATATTTAACAAAATTTCGAAACTATTTTCTTAATGTGTATAATATATTTTAGACCATAATCACAAAAATTTACATGTCTAATAATCAAACACCATATGATAATGCACAGTAGAATAACAATCCAATAATCCATAAAAGAGGATAAAACTCAGATATTCATATTAAAGCATAATAAAAGATGTTCATCACATGATTTGTAAAGAATAAACAACAAAATTCAATACTAAACTATTTTTATGTTGTGAAGTTTTGCCAACTTAACTCTTATATTTACTACATACTTCTATAATGGTTCACGATCCCCAATTTCGAAATAAGTTTCATTCAGTTCAATCTTCTAGTATTCTGGTAAGGAATGATACAAAACATCATATGCATCCCACTCTTCAACTTGAATGACACTTTCATTAACCTCATCAAATTTCATGATAAAGGATCTGAAGAAGTATAATAAAGAGTCAAGAGGGTCCATCTTCAAGGACATAAACTCTTTCAGATCTTTATCTATTTTCCTTCGAATGGCCCTTTGAATCCTTAACAAATTTTGTGTCTCCCTCGAAACACCAATTCATGTGATTTCTTACCCTCGGAAACATATCGTACAGTGACATGCTCTTCTACATTGTCCTTTTGCTCTTCGAGAACTCCCACCTGGAATAATTTGAATTTGTTCTTGTTCGGCCATGTCTGAAATAGGAACAAGGAAATAATAAGAATGGTTAAACCATTCAATGTGATAACATATGTCACTTTCATTTCTAGAAGACACAAAAAACTGTTTAAGAAACATAAACACCAAACGAATAAACAAGATAAATAAATTTGAAAAACATAATATATATATATAAACACATATATTTAAAAAATCCTAAAAGCACACATATTCCTTTTCCCCAAAAGAATAATCCTGAAATAACACAAAACTTTCTCAAAAAAAAAACACTTTTAAAGAATAAACGCTTTTTTAGCCCAACTTCAAAAATTCATATCTCACTCGTTTTAAATGTGATTTTCTATTATAATAT
>JAJOOP010010285.1:0-20967 GCA_029582705.1 Solanum chacoense | reverse complement strand
AGTTTTCAAGAAACTACCTTCCTCCAAGGTTCATCCATCGTTCAAGGTAAGATTTGACCATAGAATTTCATAATTTCTTCATCTAAACACCAATGAATATCTTTTACTCATGTAATCAATAGGTTTTCAAGAAATCCACCTCTAAGGTTCAAGAAACAAATTCTTGCCATCTTTTCATCCAAAGATCTCACCTTTCTCAAGAATTTGGAGCGTATAAGGTATGTAAGGGCATTCATAGTGTTGAACTAGTTATTTCTCACACCCTACATATTAATTCAGTCAGTAGCAAGTTGAATTTAGGGTTCTACCCTCAGTATAATGAAATTCTTAATATAAATTATGTTCTTGTTTTGAATTTTTAATTCATATATTAAGAGATTGCAATATTATGTGCATTGATATCCTTGAGTTGTTGTTCGTGCTTATATTTCACATGAACCCTAGTTGATGAGATTTTTATTGAAATCATTTGTGCATTTATTTGCATATATTGATTTTGGAATTTTAAAGTGAATTCAAGAGTATTTTTAAAGTATCTTTTGAGAAGAATTTAAGGGAACACAAATGGTTCCAAAAGTACTATTTTCAACAGTTTTCAAAAGCTTTTCAGCCAGAAAAAGAGAAGTTCAGTTACCCCTTAAAGAAGGTATTATTTTTCACATTGAAAAGAGAGTATTATTTTTCAGAAAAGTATAAAGTGTTTTCAGAAAGATTGAGTACAGTTCAGTTACCTCTTAAAAAGACCATTTTGTGTAATTATCTTAACCAAGTGAGTATTTTATATGAGCATACAGATATATATTTTGTGAGTAGTATTTAGCACTGATATGGGGGAGAGTTGAGACAACTCATATCCCTCATAAACTATGTAGCCATCGTAGATAGGATCGTACCGCAAGATGAGTGACTCTTCACCTGCCTCAAGAAGGCTTTTTAGTGGGTCCATCAATTCAATTGCGCTCTATACTCTGGCAAGGTATAGGTTGGCTCTGACAACGTGAGGAAGACGTTGTATCATCATGAGGCTTATATGATGGTTGCCGATTAGAGAAACTCCAGTAATGTGTGTGTGTGTATATATATATAAGATTTAATAAGTTGTTTTAAATAATTCTTCAGTTTTGATGTTTGTGTATGCTTAAGTAAGTGTGTCGCTTGTATTTAGCTAGGATGATGGTTCGCTTGGGCACTATCAATGGTTCTCAAGTGCCGGTAATGTCTAGGGGTGTAGGCTCGGGTCGTGATAGTTGCAATCTAGGTGTCAAATTGATTGTATTGACATCAATATCACTCTTTTGATAGTGTGACAACAATCCGAGGCTCTTCAAAAAGGCAAAGCACTCGAGTAGAGGTTTGGGTGTGGTTGTGACTTTGAGGTATGTTACGGTCTTCTCTTTTAGCTAGACTTAGCTTAGTTAGTTTCTATATAACATGAGTTGGATGATCGTTAAGAGGGTGTAGGGTGAGGATTTAAGCTTATATGATCCTTAGTTTCATTTTGGTCATTTTTGGGATATTAATCTAGTATTTTAGCTGTAAAGCCTTAGATTAGGATTAGCCTTAGTCTTGGTTGATGAAACACGATCCTTCAATGCTTCTAGGGCTTTAAAATTAAGATTTATACGCATTGGTTATTTTAGTGTGGTTATGTACCTTTTTCAATTATTGTCAAACTTTTAGGGGTGGTTGGAGTGATGGATAAGGGGAGTTAATCTCGCGATATATTTTGAGTATACTTTTGTAATGACCCTCAGGGTCAATTTTGTGTTATTGCCTTCTTTTCATCATTTACAACATTTCTATAGTGACCCCAAGTCATTTATGACTTGCTTGGATTGACAACTCAGTCACTTGGTCGTTCATTTGGATTATGTGTAAGTTTCTGTGTTTTGGAGCTTTCAAAACTTGAATGGTCGACTTCGATCAAGAGTTCAGGATAATGACCTCAAAATGCAATTTTGACGGCTCTATTAGCTACAGAATGTTGAGTTTGGTTTTGGAGGACGTTCAGAGAAGTTTTGACATCTCCAATGAGTTTGAAATACCAAATTTGGTAGGATAACATATCTATTTTGTGTGCACACAATTCTGAACAAATCTCAATCACTCTATCATGGATTTGAAAGTTGGGACAAACCAATTGATGTGCATCAACTTGTACAGCCTAAAATCCTTCTTCGTGTTTGTGGGCCCCTAACTGTATTTGCGGTTACCATGGGTATTGGTTTTTGCATTCGCGAGGTCTAGGCCGCATTCGCGAAGACCTGGTTGATTGCCTTGCACGAATGCATGCATGATGTTGCATCCGCGAAGGCCTGGTAGGCTGGCCTCCGCATTCGCAGACCTCTCTTCTGCGATTGCGGAGAGTAATTTTTTGTTATTTTAATTAAAGACCAGACGTGAATACAACTTAGTTGCAACATTTCAAATTTGAATATCTTGAGTTATAGGAATCCAAATTGTGTGATTTCAGTTGATAATTTCAGGGAAGTTTATGGCTATGTGTTGGAGTGTTCGGGGACGTGTAGGGATGTCGGGTGGAGGTAATTTTTGTCCCGATGGGGCTGCCTAAGCTCTTTAATGGTGATTTGTATGTGATTTTGTTGCATGTTGTTGTTTGGGCTATTTATGAAGTTGAATTGTGTCCTATATTAGGACACAAGTTTAGTAAGGTCAATCGGAGTACCTTATGACATATTACATTTTGAAATTTTCGGCACAGGTTCCACATTCTCATTTTTTACTCAATTTTGGATCTATCCAGTTGTAGTATGTTCGGTGTCTAAATATCCGTATTGATTTTGTGGTTTTTTTTTATAGTGTGACAATAATCGGAGGCCATTTAGAAGGGTAAAGCTCTAAAATTATGATTTTGGAGAGCGTGAGGTGTGTGTTGGGGTAGACTATGGATTCAGATTCTTTAGATTTTTCTTGAGAATATGAATTTATGTTGATTAGTTGGAATTCGGGTTGGGTTAGTAGTTGATTTGTGTAAGTTTCTTAGAAACCATGTTCTTGGTTGTATTTAGTTTCCGAGAGTGTTAGCATGTTTGTTTCCCTTGTTTGTGATCATCCTTACCTTGTGGTCTTCATGTATATTTGTTTATAACTATTTGGAAATTTGTTATTGGCCTTAGCCTAGGCGTAGGCTAGTGTTTGCCTTAGACTTACACTTTGGAGCTGAAAGGCCTTAGAATTTTCTCTAACATTGTTTCGGATGACTTAGTTCCCTATAAACTGATATAACAGACTTGGGTCTGATAACATGAGCATTATCTAGGTGGTAACTCAACTCCTATGACTTTTCATCCAAAAGTCCATTTTTATTACGGCCCAAGTGATTCTCAATTGTGTTTTCGGGCTCCACTCGACGATGTGAAGTTGATTTGGGTTGGGCTTGGAGTGTTTTGTTGGCAACCTTGGGGTGGAAGTTGATCCACGGGGTGCTTATGACGATGACTATGGCGTGAGATGATTTTTGGGAAGTTCGTATCTCCGCAAAAGGTCTGATCATACCACTTTTATCGTCGTAGATTCAAGGTCTGGACAATTGATATTCATTCACAGTCCGAGTTTGGTCAAATTATACTCTATTGAGTTGATACCTAACGGCATGTTTATACAGGGTTATTTGGGTTTCCTATCAGTGGTTTGAGGTCTGAGCTATGCACTCTCCTGTTCTGGATTCGCTGGGTTCCATTCTTTTTGTTATAGTTTTTATGTATACCCATCAACTTATGGGGGTTAGTTCGGGTTATTTACTTAATCTTGCGCACGAGTGCGCCTTCTGGGCTTATGGGGGTCCATATAGGTTATAGTTAGTTTCTTTCTTCTCCATTCTTTCCTAGACTCATGTGCATTCTTGTTAGTTTTATGTTCATTTGACCTCTGTAGTGTTACTTTCCCACTTTTCATATTGTCTTTACTTTTCTAGCTTAGTTGGCCTTTGATGTGTATTTAGTACCTGTTTTTTTGGTACACATACTATACTCTGCATCTATTTTCATGATGTAGATACGAACACCAGTTATCAGCGCTGAGATCGAGCCAGTTAGAAGAGGACTCATAGACGAAGGTGAGCACTTTGACGTTCTGGATCATAATTGTCTCCTTTTGTATATTTTGAGTAGTCTTTTGCATTTTGAGACAATTCTATATATTTTGGATCCACTTTTACGACTTGTATTGTTTTGTAGCAGCTTTGTACATATGACCACAAGGTTTTAGGTTGAATCTTTTGTTATATATAATGCCTCCGCTCTTTTCAATCATTTTATTAGTTAAATTATTTCTCTTATGCTTGTTGGTTATTATTTCTACCCTTACACCCATTACTAGTCGTTCTAGGTTGGCTTACCTAGTGATGGGTTATAGTAGGTGTCATCATGACTATAGTTTTCAAGTCATGACACCTTTAATCCCTTATTTGGTTGCAGTGCCCGGAAAATCTTATCCCAAGATTAATAATTAGTCCTTGGATAAGTTATTCCTACCTTTGGGTGGAATAGTAATATCGAAATAACATATCTCGAGATAAAATAGATAAAATGACAAGTGTCTCCATTTAAACTCTTTTTCTACATCAATTTTCACATTCATGTATTCACATTATTTTAATACCATGTATAATAACATTTACAGCTTTCACTACTCTTTATTTCTATGATTATTCTACATATTTTTTCATTAAAATACACTATATAAGTATTTTTTTTTCTATTTATGAATTTATTTGACTAATTCTTATGTTTATTTATATTTTAATTTTTCTACTACTGAATTACATATTTTTAATCATATATTCTTTTATCCACTTGAAAGTTTGTATTTTAATATCAATTAAAATGAGAGAAAAATGAAATGATGCAGTATTGAATACAAGAAATAACTAATCACATCATAACCTGTATTCAAACCAAATAACCCCTTAGTATAATATTATTGTGATTGTGAGCCTAAGGCCTTGAACTGGCTGGGGTTCCAAGTTAATACGGCTTCACTGTGAAGGGTGTTAACCATATTGTTTGTGAAATATGAAGTGTTGTGGCTTGTTTGACTATGATTTGTGTGCATCCATGTGCATGTTTGACTTCACGTATCAGGACACTACTTCGGTTCAAGTGCCAACGATCGCGTGTAATGATATAACCCAATCAAGGGTTGGGATCGTTCCCACAAGGAGTGGTTTCGAGAATTAATAGAAAAGTAAAATCAAGTTCTAATCAATCATAGATGTAAATATTAACAAATAAAAACATACTAAATCTAAGGGGTGATGCAAGAATCAATTATCAATGGGGGCTTGTATTAACTAATCAACAAAAACGATAAAAATATAAGGAAACGAGATAGGGAGACGGGATTCTTGGGATGTGATAGGAATATGGGATAAAAGACACTATCGGGTAAATTCTATTGATAGTACATCGCTGAATATTTGTAACTAGGCTAGACTTTAGTGGGGGTAAATTCTCTCTCGAGCAACTTACCCCGAATCAACTTTGTTTCTCTCGAACACCGAGTTGCCGCTTTTAAGCACAACCTTCGCCTTAGCCCATTCACTCTCTCGAGCTGAAAGTGTGGGAGAGGGCCTAGGATTCACTCTCTCGAGCTGAACCCACGACGACCCAATAACTACCGGCTATCAATTTAGTAGTCTTAGTTTTAAAACCTCTCTCTCGAGCAAGCCAAAAATACTAAGATGAAATCGTATTTGCAACTACAATCTCATTAAGTTCAAACACAACTACTAAACGAAATCACATTTAAACAGCGACTACACCAACAATAAGCAACACCCAACAGTAAATTTAAATCATATTCACAAAATCACACTCGAAGAATTGGGGTTTTAGCTAGACATTGAAAAAAGGAAGAAAATGATACCAAATCAAAGTAACATCAACTGGGTATGATTTATTTTCACTTTAAACGAGTCTAGGATGAAGAATCTTCAACACCCACTTCCCATTTCTTGGAATTGGAAGTCTTCAAATCTTTAAAAGCTAAGAACAAGGTCTCTCTACTTGAAACTTAGAAAAATAAAATGTTGTATCTGAAATTGCATACTAAAATAAAAAATTTAACTAGTATTTATAGTTGTCTAAAAATGTGTTGTGAAGGACCATTTGGCCCAGTTAGTCAGGATCGCCGACACACTCGGCGATCCGCCCTTTAGTCTGGTCATCGCCTTTCTGCTTTTGCCTTCAGCCTTCTCGCGTTCTGAATCATTGGGTGATATAGTACTGCTTCGCGGAACTGTTCGGCGACACGCCGACTAGTCCTTTTCATTGCCGACTTGATCTTTTCCTTCAGGGCTCAACACACTGGAACTTTGGGTGAGGTTAAGGCCTCTCGGCGATTCGCCGAATGCATTAGGCGATCCTCAGGCCTTCTTTTCTTCGTCTTTTCAGCCGTTTTGTTCCTTTTTTCCCAATAGTGTCCATGCTTTGCCTCAAACTCCAAATGCCTGAAACTTAAGGATTTTCATCAGTTATTGAGACAAAATATTCATTTGAGGACACTAATTCTATTAAAATAAAGCCCTAAATGAGCCCAAATTGTGAACTCATCAATGACACTTGCATTTGAATGTGAGTAGAGATAGAGGTGAGGGAATGTGTAATGCCCCGCAACTTCTAAGCAAAGATTCGTTCAATCCTCCATATGTGTATAGGCCTTAACCTGATTATTTCTATGTTGTAAACATATTTTAATGTACTTTCCTAAGTATAGTAAGTGTATACGATGTGTTTTAGGGTCGTAAGGTACCTCAAACACCAAGCTAAGTTCAAAGTATTCCTACCGGCAAGGTTTTCACATGAGTTCATATTAAGGTCAAATTAAAAAAACTATATTTCTTAGAATATAAAAAGTTAGGTGGCCTATAACCTACCAAATTAAATGTCTATGAGTCTTTTTTCCAATTCCACTAAGTTTGCATCAATCAGAGTTCGAAGTAAAAAGTTATGGTCGGTTTTACTGAAACATGGGATACTTGTCCATTCGGCGACTTGACGAATGGTAATTTGGTGAATCGCCAAATTACCTCGCCAACATGTACCGAAAACCTTCAATATCTGAATATTTTGGTGATCTAAAGCCCCATTTGGTGATCCACCAAATATTTCGGTGAGAGGACCTCCAAATTATCGATTTAACCGACGGAATTCATTAAAAGGTCATTTTATTTTATTTTTATGATCATCTAATGTTCCCAGAAGAGCATTCTTGAATTTTTATATTCAATTAACATCTATAAGCCAATCTTCTAATATAATAACATCATTATACGTATAGTAACTCTCAAAATTTCTAATTTTATTTCTTTAAAAAAAAAACAAGAACACCAAGAAAGGGATTTCTCCAATTTTGCAAGATCTAAAGGCTCTAAATTCAAGATTCTCTTCACGAATTCTAAGGTTTTCAATCCAACATTTATTTTCCACACTTCATCTCCTAGAAAACCATATATAAAAGGATTTCTCAAGTTCATGTTATAAGGTTCTAGGCACCAAAACGAGTTCTTCCTTCTAAGTCTCATTTTCTCAGGTATGTAAGGCTTCAATGAGAATATTCCTTTCTCTCTCATGCCCAAATTATTTTGATTCTTAAGAATTTAACAAGATTATTAGAAGTAAAGTTAGGGCTTTTATGAAATTATGATCTTTCTTCAATAAGCTATATTTTCATTATTTCACTTTATTTTGAAACCTGATGGTACTGATTTTGCATGATTTTTATGGTTATTCAAAACCTTATGGATTTTAAGCATGAAAACAAGAATTAAAACCTACATATATGTTATTTTAAGATATGACTTTTGAGCATAGCCTCATTTATGATTCAAGATGACAAGGCTTTCATACCTATGAGCATGATATGATTTACAACCTAAATACATGTTATTTTAAGATATGACTTTTCAGTTGAGCCGCATATATGACTCAAGATGATAAGTAGTTTTCATACCTTTGAGAATCATATGAACTTATGTTGTTTTTGAAGTACAATATAGAACCTAGAGGTTGTAAATTAGAAAACTCAAGTCCCATTACTACACGCCAATGTAGGATTATGTTTCACCGCATTGTCGGTTGACATTTTCACCTTGAGAGGCTCAGATTAGTAGATCTACATATATATAATATTGTTTTATATTCTACCAAGGTATAGGGAAGCCTCCCAATTAGGTTAGCTGTTGGACATAATGAACTCACATGGTGTATGTCGGTTATAAGAAACTCCCCAATTGATGCATCTCTTACGATATTCCCTTAACTTCATTTGAGGTATATTGAGTATGCTATTTTACATTATGATTATGCAATGCTACTGATTTAAACTCGGGTTTCTGTATATGCTTTTAAAAAAGGTCTTAAAACGGGTATTTATGTATGGGTTTCAATTGCTTCTCTTTAGTCCATTTATTATGATTATGACTCTACTTTTTAGAACCTTATTCTATTGTTCCTCCTTATGTTACTTTATATGAGTATGTTGGTGCCCTTACATACTCAGTATATTCCACGTACGGACGCATACTTTTCTTTGTGTTGCATTCTTTTATGATGTAGACTTTCGGCTCGTACTCATACTCGTGGCTAGTAAAGTTACAACATTTCCAGTTAGCACTTGACGAGCCCTCCTCATTTGGGGACTCCACTAATTTAGGTTATTAGACTTTCCTTCATGTTGTCTTTCATTTTGAGGTAGTTGGGGGCCATGTCCCGCCAGACTTATACTTTCAATTGAACTAGTAGAAGCTTATTTCAGACAATAGAAATGTGGTTTCATGGATTTTTTTAATTTCTGTTATTTAGTCATGCATTTTAGCTTCTTCTTACTTCTTAGTTCTTTATTTTATGCTTTGATATGTATGTAAAGGGTTAGATTGGGGCCACTCATGGTTTTAGGTATCGTGTCCTGGCTGGGCTATAGACTCGTATCGTGACAAATTTCATATCAGAGCACTAGGTTCAAGTGTTCTAGAATGTCCAAAAAGCTAGTAGAGTTCTTTTTATGGGTGTGAAGTGCGCCAAACTTATAAGGGGAAGGCTACGTGATGTTTAGGAAAAAATTTTCATTCTTTCATACTCTGGATCGTGCAATAGAGTTATCCCCTAAGAAACACACGCAAATTTATGTTTTGCTCTAGAGGTGATATAATTGGTAAAACTCAATTCCTATTGATAAGATATTCTCAAATAGAACTATCAACATTTCAAAGACCGTGCCAAAGGCTTGAGAGGAGTCCATTAGTGTGATTTAGCCCTTTAATTTGAAATCTTATATCCTTATTTATGTAAATCATGTTGCTGAGCCTAAATATGATATACATTCAGATTCTTTTATAATTCTTCATTACATAGAGCATTCAAGAAATACAAAAGTATGTGTCCAGATGAATCTGATTGTTTTGGGTCTTTTATGAGTCAAGAAATTCGTTTAGGGTTTTCTTAAGGGTAAAACGACAAAACGATCCTTTTAGTATTTTTGAGTCAAGAAATTCGTTTAGGATTTTCCTAAGAGTAAAACGACAAAACGATCTTTTTAGTATTTTTCCCATCAGTTAAATCATACTACAATGTATCAGTTTAGTAAAATCATCATAACTCTCTACTTCGAACTCCGAATGACTCAAACTTAGTGGCGTTGAAAAGAAGACTCAAATGCCTTTAATTTGGTAGTTATGGGTCACCTAAATTTTCATATTCTAAATGATATGGGTATTTGAACTTGACCCAAGTAGAATCTTATATCAAAACTTAATCGGTAAGGAAACTTTCAACTCAACTTGTGTTAGGGGATTCTTGTGACCTTAATTCATCTCCAAATTTATTCTCACACTAAAGAATTGATTTTAACACCTAAACACAATTTAAGAATTACCCAATACGACCTTATACGCAAATGAATAATGGTTCGGGCCTTATCTTAGAAATTTTGGGGTGTTACAAAAAAGTTACTATTTTCCCTCTTTTGTACTGTCTATGTATTTGGTATTTTGATTAGATATAACTATTGTATATAGTTTCTTTGTATACGTAGATGCTCTTATACCGGTGACACGAGGCCCATGGTTGGTTCTTGTATATAGTTTTATCCTTCTTGGTCACTTTCCAGCCCTTTCTCTATATTTTGTTTCGTTATATGCCAATCTATGCTATGGACACCTCTTCTCTCTTATTATTGCTCTCGCATAGTTATATGTTTGTTTAATTTAGGGATAAGGCACAAGTACCCCCTAGACTATGACTGAAATCTCAGAGACACACCTTAATTAAACTAAGGTCCTACTATCCCTCGAACTTTTTTTTTTTGTAATTTTATACACCTTTCTGACTTACGTGGCATCCAAATATCTTCCACACACCTCAACTACGTGGAGTCAAGGAGTGTGTCATGTAAGCCAAAAGGTGTACAAAATTACAAACAAAAAAAAATGAGTTTGGAGGCGTAATAAGACCTTAGTTTAATTAAGATGTATCTCTGGAATTTCGGTCATAGTCTAGGGGAATAGTTGTACCTTATCCCTTTAATTTATCGTTTGTGATTGAGGTTTGACTTGCCTAGTAGGGGTTTATGGTAGGTGCTATTATAACCCAAATTTCGAATTGTGACACAAAAACAATACAAATAACTAATGCAATATATACTACATAATTTTTTGTGTGTGTGCGCGTGCATGTGCGTGTGCGTGTGTGCGTGCAAATTAAAATCAAATCAAATTTGTCCATTATTAATACTAAAAATCAAATCTAAGAAATATTTTTAA
This sequence comes from Solanum chacoense, assembly GCA_029582705.1. NCBI lineage: Eukaryota > Viridiplantae > Streptophyta > Magnoliopsida > Solanales > Solanaceae > Solanum > Solanum chacoense. Next base: position 10,190 of record JAJOOP010010285.1, on the reverse strand, counting down.
AATTCGATTTGGTTTGATTTTTTTGTTTTGTCTTGAATACTCCTAGTTCTAAGGACCAAAACTACATACTTAAGTTAATTAAAAGTTAAATTTGCATATTTAAATAGTATAGGATCAAAATCATAATAACATCACAACTCATGGACCATTATTGCTAATTCCTCCTTTGCTAAGGCCACCTTGTGAACTAGTTCTCAACTCATGGTCAAGCAAACAATTTCTTTTTGTCATATAAGTGCTAAATTTTGCTTGTCCCAACTTCAAACACTCTATTTTGTAATCATCTTGACAACTAATTAGGCTTGCTTGTACATAAGTACTTATGTAGCTACTCGACTTCTCCACCCCTTGTTTTCCTTTTAGAATTTTGTTTCCCTATTTGTCCTTTTTTTGGTCCTCCCTCGATAGTTATATCTAGTTCGACAAAATTTAAATTTACATTAAAAGGTTTCATGTTAAAGATAAAATGGTCTTAATAATTGTGATATTATATCTAGAATTCAAATTTCAAACTTAAGATTTCTAATTATAAATAAATATGTATTTTATCACTTTACCACATTTTTTGATTAGTTTGTTTTCCTTTTTGTCACCATCCTTTTTCATAGTCTCAAATTGGTTCGTGTATTTACATTTTTTCCTCTTTAACCTTCTCTTTTATTTTCTCTTCTTTGTTGTTGTAAACAATAAAAATAGGATGATAATTTCTTATATCGTATCTATCCCATAAACACATGAAAATTAAATTAGGCCCTTTAAATGGTAATCAATTAACACTAGCATTTAATTATTAATAGAAAAAAATTGAGTTACAAGAGTTTATTAATTGTTTTCATTAATATATGTTTCTCCGTTATATGGGAATTTTAATACCTTTTCACTAATTTTCCTTTTTTTCCCTTTCCTTTTAATTTTAGTTTTCCATTATATACCCCTCTCAAGTTCAATTTCATGGTCCATCTTGTTATTTTATTTATTTATTTATTTCTATTTAGCAATCCTATCTCTTTTTTCCTTTTTAAATCACTTCCAATGACTATTCTTTGCCATAATTCTTTCATGAATTTGATTTTGACTAACTCTAGAAATTTTGTAGTTAGAGTGTAAGCTAGTGAAGTATAGTGAGGGAAAAAAAAGATTTTGAGTCTCTTTGTCAATTGTCAACTTTGATTATAAATTTATTCTTATCCAACTTTTATTAAATATAAATATCTAAGATTACATGAATCTTCAAACACTACTTAGAAGTATTTATAGCAACATTTATTTATCATTTTTTTAATTTAGAGTTGAAAAAACAAAGAGAAAATAAGCTTTTTTTTTCTTGTTCAAACAAAGATAGAAAAATGTCACCTTTTTCACTTGATTTCTTGTCAACAAAAAGATCAAATGTTCAGAGTTTTCTTCAATCAGTCACACCGGTTATCTCTTCAAAATCTCTACCAAAGGTGACTATCTTTTTTTATTATATTATTATTATTTTAAATTTTTATTTATTTTTGTGTGAAAAATTATTTGTGCTTTAGTTTATGTAAGTCCATCATCCTCAATTTTTTAATTTTTGGGGATTTTGAAGCCATAGAGACATTTGATTTATCAAGAATTCACAATTCTGTTCGTTTTCTTGAAAAAGAGTGTATATATATAGAGAGAGTTATTATCAATTTTAGATTGAATCTGAACTTGTCGCAAGCCAATTCAGAAATGATGTCTTGAATTTTTTTATTAGTTTCTTCTCTTGTATCTGGTGAATTTTTCAATGCTACAATCTCTGGTCAACTTCCTGGTACTTACCAAAGAACATCAACATTATTTATTTTCTAAATTTGTATAATGGTCTCAGATTTTTTTTCTATTATGGTCACAACCTCTTAAAGTTTAAAAAAAATCCAAAAATGAGTCTTTGCTTATGTCATTTGTTGAGGAGAAGAATAAGTTGGGATGTGACAATTTGAACATGTGACATTTTTTATATAAAAAAATAAGAGCTTTTTAAAATTGTGTTACATTCCTTTCAATTTGTTTATAATATAGTATTGTTATAAAGAATTTCTTCATTTTCTTGTACATCACTATTTTTTCAATTCCTTGTAGTTTCAATGGTTTTTTTTTTTTTGTCAATTTCTTGTTGTATCTCTTATTTCCTTTATTTTTGTTTGATTGTGTCAATTAATATTGTAGAGCAACATGGATGATCAAAATAGCATGTGGAATTCAAATGGTGATGAATACTTCACACTTAGAGATTTGTGGGATTGTTATGAAGAGTGGAGTGCATATGGTGTTGGTGCTCCCATTTATTTGAAAGATGATAATGAGAGTGTTATTCAATATTATGCTCCTTATTTATCAGCAATTCAAATTTACACCGTCAAATCAGCTTCCTCACTAATAAGGTATGAACGAAGATACATTTTTTTTCTTTTCCAAAAATAATCAAAATTACACAATCAAATTACCTTTTTTACCAATAAGGTATAAATGGAAATATATTTACTTTTCTTTTCCTGTTTATATTCAAGTAATGCAAATACAAAGGCTTGTTTTCATAAAAAGTCTAAAACTAGCTTTGTGCTTAATATCATAAATTTCTTCCTTTACTATATCTTGAAATTATTTTTTTATTTTTAATCTTTAATTTTCTTATTTATTAGGCAGAATAGTTAGGGAGATCATTGTACTTATTTTAGTTTGTCAATTCTGTCTCTATGCTATATGGAGTTTCATCCAAACACTAGAACCTATTCAACATCTTTGACTATTGACTTGACTTATATAATGTTTATTTTACTAAGCAGAATAAAGTGTGTAATTACACACCCTTAAAAGTGAATAAATACAATAATTTGCATTTTAAAAAAACATTAAAATCATAAGGAGAAAAATAACAATAAAAAAGGAAAAGGAATTAAAAAAAATAGTCAACTTTCATATGTCCCCTCACCCCTCTTTCAATCTTCTTCTTTGTGTCCACTCACCAAAATATAGAAAAGAGAAAAATGTAACTTTCTAATTGATTTTCCCTTTCTCCTCCCTTCATTTTCTATCTTTTATTTTTATATATTTTTCACTCCCCCCCCCCCCCCCTCTTCCGCATATCTAGCTCATCCGACATGGAGGGCTATTATGTCTAAAAACTTTCCATTGTTATATCGTTTACGAGAAACTGGGAGTACCCTGTGTGGATTTGGGGGTTGCTTCTGCGCTGGCTTTGCTAGCTTGCATGACGGGTTGTAAGACGCTCAATCAATCGGGCTAACACCCACTCTAGCGCCCTCACCTGATCCTAAGCCAGAGGCTAAAATGAATTCTTTCATTAAATAATCACATCATAAGGAGATTAATAGGGAAGTACCCAAAGTTCTTTTATAACAAAATACTTTAAATTAAACAAACAAAAACATTTAGTTTTTTTCCTAAGGTGGAAGAACATATAAAAAGGAGTGGAAGTAGATTTATTTGGTAATTTGTGATGGGCCTTAGTGCGTTTGTAGGTAAAAGGAAAAAAAGAAAGAAAAACAGAAAATAGAAAGAGTATCATTGTTCATAGTGAAAGTAGCCTTGAAAGAGGTTGAATTTTTTAAAAAGAAGGAGCAACCAAGGGAGCTTCTTTGTATCCTCTTTCACTTCACTTTTTATTTTCTCTTTAAGAAGATAAAATATATAGTAAGAACTTTTGATAGAATATCATCTAGTGATGTTGCTTGAATATTCACTTTTTCATGGAGATATGTGATGATTTGGTTGTTGATACTACTAGCTTCACTCTTCAACAATGAATGTCATTTGTACACAATTTCTTAATCATGAAATGTTTAATATAGCTTCATAAGATGTTGAATGCAAATCTAGAGATCATGTGTTTCAACAAATTTTTCATTTTTGATGATATCAAATTCAGAGCAACTTCATAAGTTTTCTTATGTACTCTTGTAGCATCTTCAATCTTCATAAGATCTTGATTCGCCTCTTCTCATTTGATGATAGCTTCTATGTTGACAATCTACTTTTTAAAAACAAAGTTCTTTGTTATTTCAACACTTTTGGTTGGAACAAGTTATCCCAGAATTAATTATCTTTCGATTAGTTATCCTGAGATAACTTATCCCACCATGTATATGGGATAACTTATTCATCACTATGCTATAAATTGTGGGATAAGTTATCCCAAACATGGCAACCAAACAAGACACGAGAATTTTATCCCATGACTATTTTTTTATTCCAGGACTATTTATTCTTATCTGTTACACCAAACGACCCCTTACTGTTTCATGTCGATACAATAAACTTACTTCACAAGATTTGTGAACTTATAGTAGTTCACCCTCGATATAAAAAAGGTTTATAAGATTCTTGAGTTTATAACATTAACAACTTTAGCCTCTTTCAATTTGTACAAATAGCTAGGTTTACATAATAAACAAGAGTTGTGATCTTACTTAATCAGCTACATGACTAACCTTTCCTTCATTTGTAGATTGTTAAATAGCTAAGTTTGAGAACCTATAATCAAAATCTTATATGTCTCTTCAAATATATATTCTCCCTTATGTTTCTTATCAAAAATATTCTTCAACTTCCACACAACAAACATGTTCTTAAAAACTTTATCCATTTGGGTTTATAAAAAATAGTAGTGCTACGTAAAGGTCTTTTGTGAGCATGTCAATGTACATTTTCTACTCAAGAATTCATCAAGCCTAAATAGAAGATGTTTAGACACGTCCTTTTAATTCATAAAGACTATATCAAGTAGAAAATCACATTTACTTGTACCCAGAGGCGGACCCACCCCTATAGATGAGGGTGCATGTGTCCCCGTTAACTTCGAAAAAAATCATGTATATATATATATATATATATATATATATATATATCTTGAGAAACTTATAGAAATTAGGATATAATTAACCGTGCACACATAAGAAACATAAGAGTGTCGTCATTGTGCTATTGGTAAAAGTTTGAGGAACCACCCGCGAGACCTGGGTTCAAATTCAGCTTCAGTGCTATTTCACTAAGGTAATATTGGTGCATCCAAAGTTTTCAAAGCTTTGGTTCGCCTCTAGTTGTACCACTTTATGGTCAAATTTAGTTCTCTTTATTAAGAAAGAAGAGTTTCTAAACTTTGTTCCCTTGTCTCTCTTCAAAGAAAATATTGATATCTTTTTAATTCCCTCTTTCCTCCTTACTATGTTTCTTTTCTGCTTTATATTTTGTTGTGTTTAGTTCCTCTTGTATCACCATTTTATTCACATACAATTCTCTTTAATTTCTTTAGTAAGAGTGTACCGATTTAAACAGACTTTTGAAAAAATTGATGATGGTGTTATGTGTTGTGTATAGAAACTCATCTTCTGGAGATCATGATGTGGATTTCGAGATGGAATCTTGGAGCGATGCAAGTGAGAACAGCGAGAAGTTGTCGAGAACTATAAGTAACAACTCCATTTCTGCAGATTCATGTTTTGAGTTGGATGCTTCAAGAGATCGCCTTGGCTATCTCTATTTCCAGTATTCTGAGACGTGCTCTCCTTTTTGGAGAATTCCATTTTCAGATAAGGTACACACATTACTCTTGAAATTTCACATCGATCTAATATACTCATTAATTGTAAAATTTTATTATTTTTGACGTTACACAATTAATTGGTTAATAAGAATAACGTTATGGCTACATTGCAAGTAACAGAATAGACTTTACTTGTATGCACAACACCGAAAGTTGAGACCAATGAACCCTGTTTTGTTTTCCCTTAGGTATTTGAACTGTTTCTAAGTCACTATGTTTATAAAGTAACTAATGTCACGGATTTAGAGTCTCACTAAAGCTCCGTGCGGCACATGACACAAAGGACTCATTGAATCCATAGAAAATCCTTCTTCATTGCTACATTCAACAGTTGCTTCAGTATAACAACTTTGTTCCATAAGTAGAGATTGATCACATCGAGTCTACTAACTATAATAGGTAGTATAACATGCAATAGATCTATAATCTTTGACTTTAGTAGGAGAGGGGACTTGACTAAATCGGTGCCTCAATTTGAATAACCTCGGGAAAGGATTATGAGACATTCACTTCAATCGGAATTCTGGTATATGAGATCTTCTCAGAGATGATTGTAAAGAAATCTGTGTGTAAAGGTCTCCTTACTGCACTCGCCACTTTGATTCGAGCTTCAGTAGACCAATACCGCATAGGCAACCCCAGTAACTTCACCCATAGTGGGATTAGACAATGTCTTGATCAAAATCAAAATCAAGCTCCCATTGTTTGAGAATGATAGGCTTATTGTTATAGTAATATGGTCCATATTTAAGTACCTTTTCCTTAAGTATTCATGTTTGATTAGTCCTTTTCTTGTAGGAAAAGGTTTACAACTCTATACATAGAGACTCATTCCTTCTAACTTAATCAACAGTCACAATATAGTCCTAGGGGCTTTGAGAGTTTTGTGTACGGGGAGAAACGGTGAGACACAAATGTTATGTTAACACTTGCGTGGACCTCTTTTTATTTCAAGTGGATTGTGTGAGGTTACTTCTTTCGATATTTTGTACTCTCATATTTATATAGTGAATTGTTCATCTCCTCTTGTGGACGTAAATCACTTGACCAAACCATGTTAAATGTTTGTATCACTTTTGGTATATTTCTCGTTTCTCATTTCTCTTCTTACTCATAGACTTTTGAGCTTTGCTTGGTTAGCTTTCATATGACACCGAATTATTTTGATCAATAGTATCATTTCACATCTTTTTATGAAGCTAATATATGTTTGTGCTACTATAGATCCTTGAATTTACTCAGCACTATCCTGGACTCGCGACGCTAAAGAGTACTGAATTGTCTGCTGCAAGTTGGATGGCTGTTGCTTGGTATATATATATATATATATATATATATATATATTAATCTTCTTAGTCTTAATGTTTTTTTCCTTTGATAAATCTAGTTAAAGATGATACTGAAATGCTTTCTTCTCTCATGTTTAGTCAGTTTATTTTACATATCTAAGTTATTTGCTTTACATCATATTATTAGGTATCCAATCTACCATGTTCCAATGAAAGGAATTACCAAAAATGTTTCTGCAAGTTTTCTTACCTACCATACATTGTCATCAACTTTCCAAGGTATGTATTTTAAACTCGCTATATTTGATTAAGTTATACACACTGACAATGTAAGATTTTTTCGGTATCACTCTACCCTACTTGACTGAGTGATGTGCCTTTTGTTTTCAGATGTTGTAGAAGAGAAACCTGATGGAGAAAGGAAGGGTGAAAGTGGAATTCGTCTTAGTCCATTCGGTTTAGCGGCATACAAGATGCAAAATGATGTATGGCTAAACACTCATACAGAAAAGGACTATGAAAAACTATGTGATCTTCAAAATGCTGCAGATTCATGGCTGAAGCAGCTTTCTTATAGTCACCATGACTTCAATTTCTTCACCGTGCATTCTAACATGGAGCATGGAGGTTACTCATTATGAACTCATTCACAGCCTCCGCCATCATTCTTGTTATGTTTCTTAGATGGTTTTCTCCAAGAAACTGAAACTGATGCACCTTCTTTCAATTCATTTGATGGGAGAAAATCGTTAGATTGTCTAAGATATATTTTCCTTTGTGGTTTGGGAGGATTTCGGTTTTGTACCAAAACCGTTGTAGAGCTTTGTAAGCATCTCATGCAGCTCTATATTTCAACAAGTACTAAAATTTTGGGCCTAGGTCTTGGGCATTTGCTTTTCTCAACAAGTTGTCACATGTTTCATCATGTTGACATTCAAACCACAACATATTAAGTCCAAGTTGTATAGATTTCAATCTTCTTCTTTTTTATAATCTAGAAATCTCAGAGTGTCAATGAAGCACAGGTTGGAAACTTGAATGAATGACCAGTCCATACTTCTACTATTCTCCTCTTTATCTCTAGTGTGGTATGATTCCATGATATGTCTAAATAACATGGCACGCGATGTTCTCTTATCACTCTATCAAAGCCTTGTGGTTGTTTATAGTTCAATCTTATTTCTAAAGGAAAACTTGGAAATATTAATTGCCAATAGTCTCCCTAGATACATATAATATCTCCACCCCTACCTAGGGTTGTTCATGATTATGGTTTAAAAAAACAAATTGAACCGCAATTCAAACCAAATTGATTAAAAAATTAATATTTGGTTTGGTTTGGTTTAGTTAGGTTTGGTTTAAAATTTTGAAAACTGATACTATTTGATTTGGTTTTGGTTCTACTAAAAATCAACCGCAAAATAACCAAACCAAAATATTAAATTAGATATATAAATTTTATATTTATTCATATACTAGTAGAGACTGATTGAAATTTTGAAATGGACAAAATCAAACACAAATTGCTAGTAACCTAAATTCGAGATTTGCTTCAACATGGTACTAAATTTCAAACTTTGCCAGAAAAGGGAAGAAGAAAACAATTATGTGGTATCCAAATTCTGAATCTATGGTTATTCAAGTCAATTTCATTCACACTTTTATCCCTAATTAGCTGAAATGGATAGCGAATGAGAGCACGAGTTTTCCGATAGAATGCTGAAAAATTTATATTAAATCATCTGTGTTACTAATCCGACTTGGAATCATTTTCTCTAGTGTGCAAACGATTTCTTGTTTTCACCAATTGTGCACGCCTTAGTTCATCTTTGATCAACTCCTCTATGCTCATCTAGAGTACCAAATCTAAACTCATTCACCGATATTTTATTATTAATTTCATTTGTCTTAGTAATTTCAGCAATGAGCTTGATTTGTTTTCTTGTTGATCTTGCAAAGTATGTTTCATATACATCCAATCTTGAACAACTTGATATTTTGAATCATAAAATATTACCCTTTAAGTGGTTGGAGTTGGGGCCGAAATTAAAGGGATTTAGATTTTGACCTGTATGAATCTCACTCTTTTGCGTGACTCTAATTTTTATGTTATAACAAAGTTGTTTCGATTTTGGAAAGAGCTATGTATTAGCTATCCAAGTATCGATTATGTTTTGGATTCTGTATATATTTCTTCAGAGGCTAGCAATTTGGTCGTGATTGATTATGGGGCCGAGGTTTTGTCGGTGAATTTGAGTAGTTTCCGTATGATCAATGTTTCTGGGAATCATTTGCTTACTGATAGGAAGTCCTAAACCTCATTGCTCTTTAATATGTGAAGAAGGAGGAAGTAATTGAAAATCCTCTTAAGTAAGTATATATCTAGGCTTTCTTGTACAACTGCTTTATGATTTTTTTTTTGTTTTTGTTGAAATGTATGTTTGGCCATTGCTTTGAGTTGTCAATTTATTGTATGATTGGTGATTTTATGATCCTAACTTGAATTGGAAGCATTTAAGAGATTTCTTGGTGTTAATTCCTTTATAAAAGAACTAGGTAAATTACATGTGCTTCGCACGAGATTATGATTATTCAGTAATATCCGTATTTTCGATACATACTCTATATTTTCAAAAACATTTTATCTTAAGGCAAAATATTCCCCCGAAATTTTAAAGTGTTATATTAATAACATAAGCATAAACTAGTGACGATAAAAAAATATACCAGGATATGTAACAATAGAATAAAACAAAAAGAAAAAAATCGAGCTCACTGAATGCACAATGTCCACTTAAGGAAATCATTTCCCTCTAGTACTCGAGGTTTAAAGAAATAGATCCTCTCAGGATAAAACGATTCTATTCACCAGTGTATTGATACAAATACAATGGGGTAGTAAGCCACTCAACAGGAACAAAGTACACGAATATTTATTTGTGCAGAAGAAGAAGTTCAAAATTTTCGTTGTTTTAAAATGAGAGGAAATCCCTCTATTTATAGACAACAAAGGGCGGTCCCAACAAATGTTTATTGTGCTTTATCGGAAAGGTCACAACTCTTTGGAAAAGTTACAACCCTTCGGAAAGGTCACAACTTTTCATAAAAGTCACAACTCTTCATAAAAGTCACAACTTTTCATTAAAGTCGCAACCCTTCATAAAAGTCACAACGTTTCATGAAAGAGGAATGCTAGTCTTGGAAATAAATAAATTTAAAAGAGAATCCTGATTTGTGGCGGCGCCACGTAGGCGGGCCTAGGATTCTCTTTTATATATATATATATATATATATATATATATATATATATATATGATTATTAATAA
>JAJOOP010010284.1:0-18546 GCA_029582705.1 Solanum chacoense | reverse complement strand
TCAACTTTGTCATTTAAAGCTGATATACCCCTCGTTATGAAAGTGGCTCATATATATCCCTATTTATATATAAATGGCTCACATATACCCTTTTCCTCTAACGGAAATGAAAAAAATTAATTTCAAGTTAATTTTTTATTATTTTTTTAAAAAAATAATATAATCCCATATGAGTACATTTAATCCTCCTCAAACATATATATATTTTTTTGTTTCAATGACTAATTTAGATTTATTATTTTGATGGTCAAATTTATTTATGTTTCACTAATATTCTTGTAAAACTTATTATAGGTGACCAATTTATTTCTTCAAATACGAAAATTAAATTACAATATAGACAAAAAAAAATAGTTTTAAATTATAATATAGCCACAAAAAATAGTTTTAAATTTTTTTCTTTACATTATGGAATGAAAGAAAAAAATAAAATAAGAATAAGAAACTCAAATAATTATAATAAAAGAAGTCAAAAAATAATTTATGTATGAAAAAAATTAAAATACACCTTGAACTTTGCTAGAAGAATCATATATACCCCTAAATAATTTTTAAGAAAATTAGAAGTCAAAAATATAAATTTAAAACTAACTTTTTCACTTCCGTTAAATGAAGGGTATAAGTGAGCTCATTTTGTAATGGTAGGGGTATATGTGAGTCGTTTGTATAGCGGTAAGGGTATATATGAGTCACTTTCATAACGAGGGGCATATCAGCTCCAAATGACAAAGTTGAGGGGTATATGAGGTCATTTTCCCTTTTTCAAATCATATCCTACATGTCACAACCTAAAGGGCTTAGCTGTCACTGCAACTCATGCATTATAACTTTCATTCCATTTAAAAAAAGAAAAATTACTGAAATACACGTCTTATATTTTCCTTATTTTCAATATCCCCTTTTATTTCTAAAACTCCCTATTTCTCTAATGTATCCGAGCTACATTTAAATGTATCTGAGCCAGTATTTAATGTATCTGAGCTACATATTATGTATCCAGTTTATTTTATAATGTATTCGAGCTAGTTTTTAATGTATCCGAACTACATATTATGTATCCGAGCTAGTTTTTAAAGTATCCGAGCTACATATTATATATTCGGTTTATGTTATAATGTATCCGAGATACTCTTTAATGTATCCGAGCTACATATTATGTATCCGGTTTGTGTTACTTTTTAAGGGATTAATGTAATTACAAACTAAAGAGGAACATATTGTAATTTCATATTACAATTATGTGATTCCTAAAATTTACCATTTAAAAAATAATACTGAAAAAGTTTTATTTCTAATAAAAAAAAATATACAATAATTTTGCTTGTTTGTGATTTTGATTTGACACAAAGTTTAAGAAAATAAAATCAGTATAACTAGATAAGGGATAAGGGTCTGAAAAATACCCCAACTTTGGTCAGGTTTGCTATTGCGATACTAAACTTTCATAAGGACCTATTACCTCCCTAGACTATTTAATACCGTATTTTTTACCCCCTGAACTATTTAATAGTGTATTTTAAAGGTATATATGTGCACACGTGAACACATTACTATTTATAATTTTGCATTATTTTTTATGTCCACGTGGGCAAATGTATATGTAAAAAATATGGTATTAAATAGTCTAGGGAGGTAATAGGTTCTTATGAAAGTTAAGTATCGCAACAACAAATTTGATCAAAGTTGGGTATTTTTCAGACCCTTATCCCACTAGATAACATGATGAATTATTAATCATCACAATATAGAAGACTCTAGAAGCAAACATCTCTTCATCAATGTACCTTTTTCTAGACGAGGGTATTTATGTAATTTTTATACTTTCTCCATTTTGATATATTTTAACTTATTTTCTTTAGTTTATTGTACATTTGAAACTAACGTATAAGGAATATTATACATCACGATAATTAACAACTTAAATATATTTAATAGACATAAGAAAATTGAATGACTCTTAAAATTCTATCGATGCAACATGAATTGCGAAAGAAGAGGTAACATATATTATTTGAAAATTACGTAAAAATAATATAGTTAGGCACTTGAAATATCTTAAGGATATACAAAAATAGCCCAGTTGACCTTTGAAATTCTATCTATGCCACGTAAGTTAGAACATAGGGAATAATATATATTATTTGAAAATCATGTATAATACTATGAATCACATTGATGTTTACTTCAAATATTAAAATATCATAAATATTTTTGAATGACTCTGAAATTTTAATTGTGCCACATAAATTGACACAAAAATTACATATATTGGAGTACGAATTCCAATGTCTAGTTAATAAAAATGAGATAATCATATCTATGTATATAAAAGAGAATGTTAGACATACTGATGTGACATGCTTCTAAAGGCTAGAAAACTATTTATTTATTTTTTTGTGGTGGTTTTTGGCTATTTTTCAGATTTTAAAATACAAAAAATTCACTTAAATATTAAAGATAGTCACATTTAATTCTTTCTTTATCAATAGTCATATTTAATTTATTTTAGCATTAATGCTATTATTATTTTTCCTTAATATTTCTCATTTTCTTCTTTTTCCTATTTTAATTTCTTCCCTAATGATATTTATATCATTTCTTTAAATCACTTTTTCCCCTTTTTAGTTCCTTTTTACTTTTTTTTAAAAAATAAAATTTATTCAACTTAAGAAACTTATATTTCTATATAATATAAAAAAAAATTTAAGAAAAAAATTTACGATTTTATTACCCAAATATCATCATTTATGACATTTACAACATTTCCTTAAGTCACTTCTCTTCCTTTCTTTATTCTTTTTTTATTATTATTATTTATTCAATTCAAGAAATATATATCTTTATTTAGTATAAAGGCGCCTTTCTTTTATATTTTTTATTTATGTTTTTCCTTCTTTATTTACTTTGAAAGTTTCACCTCCATAACTTATATCTATTAAACTTCTATTCTTAATAATATAATTAATTTCACGACTTTTAAGTCTTCATATTCATAACCCCCAACTATTAAATTATAAAATTTAAGATACTGTATGATATTTCTCCATTTTTGTCAATATAAATTTACAAGTTTTTTGTTTCATGATTTCAACTCATGATTATTTTTTATATTTCATTGTTCTTTGTAGTATTATTTTATTATTTCTCCATTTTTGTCAATATAAATTTACAAGTTTTTTGTTTCATGATTTCAACTCATGATTATTTTTTATATTTCATTGTTCTTTGTAATATTATTTTATTATCAAATTCATGTGTTAACTTGACACAATGAAGAAGACTCTTGATTTTAGAGAGCGCACACTTTTATTATTTAATTATATTCTCAACATGCCCCCTCACGTGCGGGCCTGATTTTTTTTCATGGGCCAAGCACGTGGAAACTCTTTTTCATTTTTGGGTGGCGGTGAGATTCGATCTCAGGACCTTTGTCTGCTCTGATACCATGTAAAGATGGATCTTGGACTTGACTCAACCTCAAAAGCTAGCTTATGAGAGGAGGTTTGTCCAAGTCCATATAAGGAGACCAAATTTCCATCCCTCTATTGATGTGGGACATCTTAACACTCCCCCGCACGCCCAAACCTCAACTGGAGCGTGAACAATTCTAAATGGGGGCCCATCATCGGTGAACAAATTAGGATGTGCATCGCTCTGATACCATATGAAAATTTTGATTATGTCAAGTTTAAAAACTATAAAGCGATTCTCATTACAAATTGCGATGGTATGATTTTTTCTAAGTTCAACTTAAAGACATGTGTGCTATATCCACTCTTGACACTTGGATTGATATTAAAAAATAAAAAATAAATTCAAAATTTTGTGACAACTCATGAAGTCAATTATGGTAGATATAAAAAATGAGGCAAGAATAATAAATAAAAAGATACGAACAATTTATGAGAAATTAGATTGCGATATAGAGATTTTGTGGCATCTAAAAATGTATAAATATAGTATCTTTCACGTAAAGATATATAATTCCGCATGCATGTACAAAAATGAAATCATATTAATAAAATTATCACATTTTTATTCATTATTAAAAACAATCATGATGCTATAAAAATCAATCAGAAATTTGAAAACCTCTAAATTTGCATATCCAGTTAAGAACTCACTTGACATTATCATAAGTATTTGATTCTAAAATACTACAGATTGTCTTTTAATATAATTGAAATTTTGGATATTTATAGATTTTATATAAAATAAAATGCTTTTGGATGAATTTTACTAGCTATGTGATGATTGTAGTGAGTAATTTTACACTAAAATTTAAAAAAATCATATATCAATACAACGATATATGCTCGATAAAGTAGAAGATTTGTTTCTTTAAAATACAAAAAATTGAAAAAAAAAGAAAAAAAAGACGACACTTTCCGATATAATGATTAAACTTTTATGATAAGTTAATTTGATTTAAAAATTGAAATTAAATTATTAAGTGATTTTTAATATATTAATAAAAATTAAATTAATAACAATTATAATAATTTTGTGTCCCTAAAATGATTTATCCAAGATTATAATAATCCTAATTATAAATCAAAGAATCCACTAAAGTTAAAAAAACCTTTTAAGAAGTTAAATAAATAAAAAAATAAAAAATAGAGAAGAAGCCCTGAAATGGAGAGACGACTGATCCGTTATATATAAGAAAAGAACGAAGAAAATGACTTGACTACAAATTCCAGGTTCCATTCTCTCCTTCTATAGAAGAGTCGATACCTTCGAGATACACTATGCCTTTTTAATACTAGTCTTCTCTGTCAGGCATTTTCACAAACACTTGGCGTACAGTTTCCTCTCTGTTGCTAACGCCCTCCGTTTTCCGACCAACAACACCTCCGCCGGAACCCTAGTAACGAGACAGTAGAAGAAGGCAAACAAGCATGAAGTACGTTTTGGTAACTGGCGGTGTAGTCAGTGGTCTTGGCAAAGGTGTTACAGCAAGTAGCATCGGCGTTGTTCTCAAAGCATGTGGTCTTCGTGTTACCTCTATCAAAATTGGTTCGTTTCTTTTTTCACTTTTTAGCACTTCATTTTCATCTCATGTGGAGTTATGGTTTTGTGGACTTCTGTTCATCAACTGAATAATATTCGTATAGGCTAAATCTTCTAATTGATAATTAGGCATAAGAAATAGTACAACTTAAATTTCAATTCATTATTTTTTTCTCTTCGTAAAGAGGTTTGCTATGGAGCATGGTATTTTTACTGAATACATTTATGGGATTAATTTTATCAATTCCGATATGTTAATCAAAATAAGGAAGGAATCTAAAAGGATGGTAGGAAATTTTATTTTATTTTTTTTCAAAAAATTTAGCCAAAAGAAAAACTCACATGGGCTTTAGGATAACCAGGCTTGAATTGATGACTTCCACCGCTTCAAGGTTACTCTACTTCTGAGAGAAGAGATTTTATTCAGCACCCCTTTGCTTTTCGAGTGTGTGTTGTGTGAAGGAGAATGTTTTCACGGGAAGTGTTTCAGTGGAAAATGTTTCTTATGGATCATTTTCCAAGTGTTTGATTTGGTGTAGAAGTATATGATAATTCTCTATGGTGTAGGGCTGGTAGGAGGATTATGCTTTAGTGATATCTCAGTATTAAAAGGTTGATAACAGTGTCTTTGGTGTGCCGGAAAATTTCTGTATCATTTCCCTTGTTTGGTTGTATATTGAATTTGGTGATGTGATTTATAGAAAAAGGAGAGAAGTTGGTGACATGATAATCGTACAAGATGAATTGATCCAAACAAGAACAAGAAGAGGACAGTCATACAAGATATAGGATAAACTAGAGTATTTTGATACTGGATAAACTTGGATGAGAGTATTTTGACTATGTGTTGATTAAAATGATATGAAGTAATAGACTAATAGTATAGGAAAAATGGCTCTGTCCATAAAGAGGAAAGCCATTTTGCTCCTTTTTCGTGGAAAATATTTTTGTTGGATTAAATATTTTTCAGAATTCAAGGGTATCCTAAGACTGGAAAATGTTCTATCAAGGAAATTATTTTCCTTGAAAATAGTTTCTGTCATACCATATACACGTTTGGATGATGATTGAAGCAACTGATATGGCATAGAAAATGGGACATTTGGAAAAGAATTTGAAAGAAGTGTTTCTCTCTTATATTTTCCGCAGTTCAGGGTAACTGAACGTAAGGGACTAATTTCATCAAGGAAAGTACGTTCTCTGAAAACATTCTTCATCAGACCAAAACCCCTTTATTTTCCCATTTTTACTTTCCTGCTTAGCTGATTTGATCTTTGGCCATGGTGAAGAATTATCTCTTGTTATGGAGTGAACTCTTTATGTTGTCAGTACTCGATATTCACGTTCTGTTCATATGTATTTAGCTCTAAAATTTTACAAAAGAAAAAAAGTTTCAAGTGTATTGCATCCTGCACATCCAGAAGCGTATATTAGTCTATTGGAAGGCTGTATTAACTTCTTATCTTGTTTATCATTCGTCTTTACCTTCATTTGGTGTGTGATGCCTCTAAGCGGAATATAGGAAATCAAAGTATTTAGGCAGGGAAGACCAATCACAGAGACAAATTAAAAGAGATTCCTGCCTCGTGCGGGGCTATTACATGTATTTCCCGCTTGAATGCCAGGATGATTATTCATGCATTTCCTTAGTTCTGTTGTTCTACTGATAGATCTTGAATTGATTACTGTTGTTTATCCCTGAAGTACACTGAGACTTTTTCATCTTTGCAGATCCATATTTGAACACTGATGCTGGCACTATGTCCCCGTTTGAGCATGGGGAGGTTTTTGTGCTTGATGATGGTGGAGAGGTCTTCCTTTCCTTCACCCCGTTTACACTGAAAAACTATTTTAATTGCGCTTCTTAAATTTGACTCTGATGTGATGATCTTCATACAATTAATTAGCATACTGAAAATTAGTTTTGTTGAATATTCCTATTGCATTCTTTACTTTTTTGATATGTTTTACCTTATATGGCCTGCATCATACAGGAGAGCCAGTACTTGATGGTTAACATTCTCTAATTTTGATGAGTCCTCGTACAATTGGAACTCATAGGAACCAACTTGTTCCACATATTAGTAAATTGTTTCCAGTACACCAAGGATTGCTGATATTTTTAAGATATACTTCTCTGGAAGTGGTGAGTATAAGATGCGCACACGTAACGATAAACTTCAAATAATAAGGGAGAAATAGCTTATAGAGATCCTTCACCTTCAACCGTAAGGTTGAGGTTCAAATGACCAACCGAATGAAGTGGGAAAGGGCCACCGGGCTCCTGGGGTGTGGGGGTTGAGGGTGGAGTCTACCATATAAAAACAATGTTTCATACTGATGCACACTTTGCTTTTATAGAAGAACTTAAGCTTTGGTTATGTCCCCTATTCACAAGATAGAGCTCACAATCTTAGGTTTAGACTGTTCTATGGTTCAAAATTAGGTTATGATAGATATCTAATGGTGTTACCTATTCTCTTTTAATATCTTTTGTTTATGTGATTAAACTGTCTCCTACCAGAAAATTGGTACTGTATTTACATACAATAGATTCTGGTCTTCCTCTGAAGCATCAAAGATGTGTACTCTTATTCATTGCAATACTGATGTGCATCAACAGGTTGATCTAGATTTGGGAAATTATGAACGCTTTCTGGATGTGACATTGACAAGGGACAACAACATTACCACTGGAAAGATATATCAGGTTCTTATAAATAATCATATAATGTAGACTATGTGTCTCACATGGATCTATGCCTATCATCTGTTCAGGCATGAGATTTGCTTGACAGTTTTTTCTTTTCCTTTTTGGGTGGGTTACCAGTCTGTTTTGGAGAAGGAAAGGAAAGGTGATTATCTTGGAAAAACTGTTCAGGTGATTTTACTTTCATTTGATATCATACATGGTGCATCACTGCAAAGAAACCTATTACTCAAAGGGATTGCTCTCTCTCTCTCTAGGTGGTTCCCCACATCACTGATGCTATTAAGGATTGGATTGAGTCGGTCTCTCTGACTCCTGTGGATGGGAAGGAGGGAGCTGCAGATGTTTGTGTCATTGAATTGGGGGGGACTGTAGGTAAGTGCGTCTAGAAGGCAGATGCATCTAATCTACTAAAAGCTCTGGTCCTCTTCCCCATCTCTTTTGTTGATATATATATATATATATATATATATATATATATATATGTATGTATTGTAGCATCTCTTCTCAATTAACTTCTTACATTATTGCTTTTAGGTGATATTGAATCGATGCCCTTCATTGAGGCTTTACGACAATTGTATTTCACAGTTGGTAAGTAGGTTTTTTCTTTATGATAGAAAGATCTACCATATTATTCCTACAAGGAATGCCCTCTTATGATATGTATTTATGTCTTCCTATTCACATTTCACCCTCCTTTTAACTTTTTTTTTGGTCATCAGGGCAAGACAACTTTTGCCTCATTCATGTCAGTCTTATACCTGTACTAGGTGTTGTCGGTGAGCAAGTAATAGTCTATGAAACATCTATGCCTGAACCATGTGAATGTTTTATACATGTTCTTTCTTTCCATAGACCCCTGATTGTGTTCTCCATGTTTCTGCAGAAAACAAAACCTACACAACATAGTGTGCGAGAACTGAGAGCATTAGGGTTGACTCCCCACTTTTTAGCATGCCGGTCTGCTCAGGTATGGTATTTTCTCCTATGCTATAAATTCCTGTATTTTATATTTTCTAGAAGATATGAGTAGGTTTATTTACACTTGGACTTTCATTATAGTTGCATAATAGCCTATTCTCTTATATCCTATGCGCACCCAAAGGGTAGCAGCTGTGGGTTTCCCTTGTCATAAAAAAAATAGCCTATTCTCCTAGCGTGAGCACAGAAGATGTATAGATCTCACAGTAGCCCCTCTGTGCGGGTCCTTTTCCTTCCCCTTCTTTCGGCTTGTTCCTCACAGTTGTCAAATAATGAGATGTGAACTTCATACTAGTATATTAACTAGGTTATCTCCCTGTCTGTACTATGTAGTAAATCAGATTTACCTAGAGATGTGCAAAGATGTTTCTTAGAGACTAGAAGATTTTGGAAAACTAGTTTAAACCTTAATTTTAGGATTTTTCGCTTCTCTACTACTACATTTTGCTGATATTATTGAGATATTTACTCTGTTGCAGCCCTTACTAGAGAACACAAAACAGAAGCTTTCACAGTTTTGTCACGTTCCTGTAAGTTTAACTTAAGTGAGGCCTTCTGTGATTTTGCATATAAAATTTGAAGTAATTTTTCGTTTCTCCTGTTTTGATCTGCTTTCCTATAGGTTGCCAACATCCTGAATATCCATGATGTTCCAAACATTTGGCATATTCCTCTCTTGCTTCAGGTAGGTCTACCAACTGCTACACTTTGTCCTTTGCCGTATGTGATATGAATATTGCTCCTAAAGTTACCTATTTGTAACAGAACCAAAATGCTCATGATGCCATTCTAAAGCAAATGGATTTAATGAGGTAACAGACTACCTCTCCGGTACCCTTTTAGCAGTAATTTAGATTTAGAACCTGATTGTCCTCTTCGTATCTCATATTTCCTTACTGTTCTACTGAAATGAGAAAAATAGTTTTTAAACTTGGATAAATTTTATGCAGTTCTCTTATTTATGATTTTCTAGGACTATTTTGCTCTCTTAGTTCTAGTGGCTGTTACTGATATGGTCTACAATGAGCAAGTTAGATTTTCATGAAAGACATAAGGTGCACAATGTCTCCTCTGATTATTTTTTTCTGTGTCAGCGTTGCGAAACCTGTCGATTTACGGGAGTGGACGAAAAGAGCTGAGACCTTTGACAACCTCACCAAATCTGTTAGTAGGATCTAAAGAATATAGGTACTTTTAACAAATATGTACATTGTAATTGAATAACTACTTTTTTTTCTGCAGGTTAGAATTGCAATGGTTGGGAAGTATGTTGGATTAACAGATTCTTACTTATCTGTAGTGAAGGTAACAATATGAGACTACAAAGAACATGCACCATCTTTATCTTTATTTAAGATGATATATTGTGTTTGGGATGTGTCTTTTCATTTGATCATGATAAGAGTTTATCATTTGAGTATAGCTTTGGCTTTTCTTTGAAAGCAGGTTTTCCCATGGCACTGTGCTAATTGTCCTGCTTTCTAGTTTCGAAATAGAATAAACATGGTTATAAGTGATTAGCTGTTTGTTCTTTATCTTCGCTTTCTTCTTTCCATATATATGGGCCCTCCTGGATGCATTTATCCAATGTTCATTTATGTTGTGTGATGTTGACTTGTCTGTTTTGTAATTTTTCTTCATAAATTTTAGGCCCTTCTGCATGCATGTACTGCATGTTCATTTAAGCCATCCATTGACTGGATTGCAGCATCAGATCTTGAAGATGATAGTGCTCAATCGGTACTTAGATTTCTCTCTACTTTTGGTTAGGTGCTGTTATATGTTTCTGATCGTAATTATCTTATCTTTTTTCTATCAGGCCCCAGAGGCTTATGCAACAGCCTGGAAGACTCTAAGGGTAAAATTTGATCTGTGCTTAGTAGGAATAATTATGTCATTCATCATTCTTGTTTGCTTCTTTAGTGTCAGTTCCTTCTTAGACATGAATTATGAAGACCACCCTTTTATGTTGAAGGGGAAGTTTATTAATTTCGATGATGGCCTCTTAATATGTGCATTTTGAGAGATGAATAATCTGTCAATGCAGTATTTCTTATTTCTTTTTTCTTTTTCTGGTGCATCATTTCTAGCGTGGTGGTTATGCTTTTCCTATGGTGTGTCTGCATGATTGCTCGCTTGAGATGTGTTAAGTATGCCACATTGGTTGAGGGAATGGACCGTTGTCTCCTTAAATAGTCTTGGACAATCCTCATCTATAGCTTTTAGGGTTAAGTAATGCCCAATGTTTATTTTCTTAAAAAAATGCATGTGAATATGCCACTACAGTAAGGTTTTTGGCAGTCTAGCTAACCGTTCTATCCCCCAATTATGTTTTTTTCGTTATGATTACTAAGATCACAAAAATGTTTGAGCGCGTCTTCGCTGCTATTTACCATTTCTGGTGATTTCATTCAAGGCGCTCAGCTATTACTGTATAACTCATTTCTTGATAAAGTACTCTATAACTCATTTTACAAGCTATTGAGATGAAACCAACCTTTACAGGGTGCAGCATGTGTCTTGGTTCCTGGTGGGTTTGGTGATCGTGGGGTTAAGGGGATGATATTGGCTGCAAAGTATGCTAGGGAGAATAACGTACCATATCTTGGGATCTGTTTAGGGATGCAGATTTCTGTAATCGAGTTTGCCAGATCTGTAAGTTGATTCTTTCGACGTCAAATTGGAATATTTTGTGTTAACCATCTCTTTGATGTGGCAGTTTCTCTTTTGAATTTTGCAGGTTTTGCATTTGGAGAAAGCAAACAGTGAAGAGTTCGACCCTCAGACGCCGGACCTTGTTGTAATTTTCATGCCTGAGGTAGTGTGCGCTTTGTAATATTTCAAAGAAATGAAACCGTATTTGTCTCATTTATATATTTCTCTGTTGATGCTTTTCTGATATCATGGGCTTAAAAAAATTGCAGGGGTCAAAGACACATATGGGAAGCACTATGAGGCTTGGATCTAGGAAAACATTGTTCCAGACTCCTGATTGTATCATGTCAAAGCTGTAAGAGATATATGTTCACACACTTCTACTTTATCAAATGCCATTTATTCATCATAACAGTGTCTTGACCAGATTTGATCAATTAGATTTCTATGGAGTTTAAGGATTTGAAGTAAGAGCCCGTTTGGATTGGCTTAAAAAAGTAACTTTTAATTCAAAAAACAAAAGGTCAAACTTAAATGATTTTTATGTCAAAAAATAAAAAGTAAGGGGAGTCCTACTTTTAGTTTTTTTAATTTTTCTTAAAGTCATTTTAAACTTATTTTAAGTTATTTTTAACTTTGCCAAACACTCCCAAAAGCTAAAAATGACTTAGACGTAGATTTGACCAACTTTTAAGTCGATCCAAACATGCTCTAAGTCTAGGATAGCCAATTTCTACGCATCTTCTCTGTATCAGGAGCATATGATATGATTTTATGGTGGGCTCGTTTGTGGATTGCCTATCATATAGTTCACCCATCTGCTCTCATTGAAATACTAGCTTGTTCTCGTTCACCTATCTAAGAGTAATTTAGATACAAGATTTAAGATGGGTTTTTTTGGGGATCTCTACTGGCTTGTTTTTGTTTTGCTCTCTATTTATGGGTTGCATGTCCAATCGATGCTTTTCTAATATATTATTACCCGTCAAAGAACAGAAATTTTTTCTTGTAAATTCCCATTGTGTTTTTCCTTATGCACGCTTAACATCTTTTCTTTTGACAGGTATAACAATTCTAAACATGTGGATGAACGACATCGCCATAGATATGAGGTTAGCATAAGCCTATACTTGTTGCATTGTAATGCATGTTGCATTAATTATGCTGTCATCCTCATGGAATAAAATGGTGGTGTATATTGCAGGTCAATCCTGAAGTTGTAGGCACTTTAGAAGAAGCTGGCCTGAGATTTGTCGGAAGGGATGAAACTGGAAAACGAATGGAGGTTTGATTTTGGACTACAGGCTTTAATTGCTGTTGACTTGGTGAAAACTATTGTTTACAATCCTTTAGTTTGATACTCTGTTACAAGTTTTATTTTCAAGTGATTATTGGTTCACTTTAAGTTCATTGCTTTTATTCTTGTTGTTATTGCTTGTAAACTTTTCTCCCGTTTCTCATCCTCTTATTCTTTATGCAGATATTGGAGCTTCCTGGTCACCCATTTTATGTTGGTGTGCAATTTCATCCTGAATACAAGTCAAGGCCAGGGAGGCCTTCAGCTCCTTTTCTAGGTAGGAATTAGTTGGTTGACTTTGGTTTTGATACAAACTAATATTGACCTGCAAACTTGATGCAATATATCATGCATATGGTGTTGCTTTTTAGTGTTTCTGGAATCATTTTCTGTGAATGGATTGTGTAAATGCAGCAAAGTCAAAATGTAGTAGTTTAATTAAGATGGCAAAGTCATCATTTTAGCAGTTGCCCATATTGTTTTTGCAGTATTCCTTTTTATCATTGTTCGTGATATAATGGAGTGCCCATCAGTGTAATGTATGTGAAGGTGTTAAAAGGTGTGAGATAAACCTAAATCACTTGGAGGGAAATTGTCATGATAGACATACAATTTCTTGTGATCAATGCAGAAAACAGTGTAAGAAAAAGATTCATATAGGTGATATCTACTAGTGGAGAGTAGGATTAAGTCTTGTTATAGAACTTCTAATATTATTGTTATTACTACTATTATTTATGTGTTTAACTTATTTTTACTTAATTTTTATTTGGGATTGAGGCGTAGTAGCTGTTACAGATTGGGATATCTTCTTTTTTTCTCTTTTGGGGTTTCTTGGTTGATTTCTGTATGTGGCTCTAAGACTGGTAGTACAGAAAAGCTACATTGTTTTTAGCTAAGGCAATAGCATAATCACTTATATCATGATTCTTTTTAATATTTAGAAATTATATGATGAAACTGCGTCATTGCAGTCCCAGAACAGGATTCTACAGATTTCGCAACTTGTTTATTTTGATTTTATGCTGTGAGACCATTACCAGCAGTAGAAGAAATAACTTATAATTCTTATTGTACTGTAGGTCTTATCATGGCAGCAACAGGACAGTTAGAAGCTCACGACAAGACTCAGCAGAATGGAAGCATATAAGCAAAACATCAGCACTAACTAGTTGGATAACTTTTTACTCACAAGGTACACGAAGTCTCGGAACGTATTCCCCTATACAAATTGAACAATTTTTTTCACTGTATATTGGTGGAAAAAATGGGAAAATAAATTTCGAAATTAGTGGTCTAGTGGGTCTCCTGTGTCCAAGCAATAGTTTCCTGGTTGATTTCTGTCAAATGCTTAGTTTCTTTCCAATAATTTAATCTGCCAAATGATTTTGATTGCAGGAAATCTGATTTTGTGGTGTGATCCTCCCAGTTCTCTTAAGCTTGTCGTGAGATTCATGTGGATGTACATTTACTGCTCTGCCTGTCGACACAAAGTCCCCTCGAGGATGAAGCTCTGTGCTATGGCTGTCAAATCATTTGGAAGTGATTTAGCTGATACCCATCTTCTTGTTATTCGCCAACCTTGTTGACGACAGATAATTTTGAAGATTTAGTTTGAGTGCTTTAGTTCTCTACTGCATTTGGGATGTCACCTCATTTTCCTTTTCTTTTTTTTTTCCTTCAAAATTAAGAATTGTTTCGAGGTTGGCAGTGCTTTATACATTTACTGCTCATTCAGATCAGACTCAATGGAAACCCGATTATGTTGTGAAATTATGTCATTTTGGTTTTATTTATGATCCAATGAGTGATCAAAGTGTTGGTAAACTGATTGTATTACAGCCAGAAACTTTGGAACATGAAAACATGATGGAGTGTAAAAGCCCTTGCAGCATGGATTCTATAGTTTGAACCTTCTTATAAGAAATACAATGTTCACTTACCAAACTTCAAAATTGAATCAGAAACCAAGAAAAATACTCCAAATAAATATCAGCTCGTTCTGGAAAAGAGAACTTTGATACTTTTATTTTGCATTTTTTGAATGGAATACCTCATCTATCTACAAAAATGTCCTATACAGAATGAATACTAAATGCAGGATTTGGATACATGAAATAATGAAATTCGTAGATTGTCGTTACTGAGAAGCGTCTGCAGCTGTCTCCTCCATTAATTAGCGAGCGTTTCATGGTATTGTAGATATGACAGTTGTTTTTGCAGCTTTATTTGCTCATAGAACTTTGCAATGAACTCCTCTGCCTTCATATCAATAGCTTCATCATCGCCACTAGCAATGATCTCCTCAGACTCATCCTCTTGACGTTCAGTCTTCAAGAAGCTCTTCCTAGGAGCGTCATCATTATTATTATTATCATTGTACATTTCATCCTCGCGCTCATAATCATTGTCAAAGTCAAAGTCGACTTGAGGTTTAATGCAGGGAATGTTTGGCATCTTGAAACGCAAGGAAGCAGGACGATGCATCTTAACATGAAAGATAGGGGTGTCATCAAAGGAAAACTCACGCTCCCCATAATGTAGTGCCCCGTAGTGATCATTGGTATGACGGAGACTTCTAAAATATTTAGGAAGCAAACGGAGATCCACGAGATGCTTGTTCTTGAAAATGCCACCTTTTCTGGCCCATAACAAGGCTAGTCGGAGAACATTCCAAGCTCTACGAGCAACCAATGATCTCTTCCTCTGCATTTTCGATTTTTCTTGCATGTTTGCAGCTTGTATTTTAAGAGTAGAAGATAACAAACTGGAAAAAGAAAGAGAAAGTGTATGCACTTTTTGGTTGGAAAATCTCTTATGCTTTTTGTTCAATGTGATGTTTATGAGTGGAAAAGAGCTGGTTGTGTGGAGAGAGATGCAGAATGTATAATGCTATATATACATACATATAATGCACAGCTAAGAAGTTAGAGAAATGAGAGTGAACTGAAAGTAACGCGGTTTGAGTGGAAATAAGAAATTGTAAAGAAATGAATTAAGGGGGCCCAAAGTGACCAAGTCCAACTCTTAATTAAGGGCTAATGCTGGCATATGTTCTGTGGGCGGTGCAAACTGGTGGGACACACGCCTTGTACGCTGCGCAATCAGAGAAAAACAACAACAAAAAAACTTACGTCTCTGTTTGATTGTTCACGGTTAGGATAAAAATTGATTCGATTGAAAAATCAAATCCAACTGATTAATTAAATATATTATTTTTTATTTGATTTTATTTTATTAAAAAAATAAAGAAATAATTGAATCGTACCGACAAATTATATACATATATTTTTTATAATTATATATACATAATATATTATTTGTATGAATATTTTTTTATGCGAAAAATGCAGCATTATAATGAAAAAGAATAAGATATGATGCGTTATTTGTGCGATTGATAGCTTATGCATTATTCCGTAAGTTTATGTTGTTTAGTATATTAAATAAGCAGAAGTAAACATAATTGGAGTTCTTTATGGCACAAAGACAATTTATTTTCTTTTGAATGAATTGTTGTTTCTTCTCTTTTTCTTTTGAGTGAATTGTTATGTTTATTTTTGTGTATATTCAACAATCGAACCAAAATCGATAACAACCAAATCGATAAATGTATACTATATTTGGTTTGGTTGGATTTTAATAATTTAAAAACCGATTAAATTGGTTCAATTTTAACTAATAACCGATCCAAACCGACCCATGAACACTCATAACTACACTACAAGATAATAAAAACAAAATTTTATTACCTAATTATAGTTAATTCATATATATTTTCATATTAATTTCAAGTGGCTTATAAATTATAAATATTTGATGTAGCCCACATACTTGTGTAAAAATCAATGTAGACTAAACAATGTAAAATATCTTCGATAGTCAGTCTATTTTCATTAGCACGATGGCTTCGAGGATCCAGAAGTACTTGGAGAGAGAGTTGGCAGCATGCAAGTAGCAACGATAAGTATTTTCTAAGGAATCGACCTAGCTCGTAGTCCTCTATTTTCTTTCCTATTTCAATTCAAATACATATAAAATATCCTTCATTTCTGGATTTCTACTTTCTATAAATTTATCAAAACTTTAATTGTTTCCTTACTCATCAATTATAAGTATCATATTTGTTGGAGACGACAGATTATAATTTTGGTCCAAAAAAAGTATGTCTTTAAAAAAATTATTTAATAAATATAAAATTATTAATTTAGAATTCAGTA
Source organism: Solanum chacoense (assembly GCA_029582705.1). Classification (NCBI taxonomy): domain Eukaryota; kingdom Viridiplantae; phylum Streptophyta; class Magnoliopsida; order Solanales; family Solanaceae; genus Solanum; species Solanum chacoense. The sequence continues at coordinate 1,667 of JAJOOP010010284.1, read as the reverse complement.
CTTTAAAATGGTTAGAATTTTAGTCTCACAAACTTCAAATTATATATTTCAATTTGTAGTTAGTCTAGTAAATAGGGATATAGGTTATGATCAAGAAAAGTATATACATATGTGAAAGCTAATTGTTGCCAGCTACAACTTAATTTAAATTTGTCTAACGTTAGGTAATCATCAATTATATAGGAATACATATTTCTCTCCAATTGTCTATTAAGTATGTAATAAAGGCGGGAACTTGAACCCGAGACCTCTGATTAAGGAGGAAGGAATATTTGTTTATCATTTGTATATTAAGTCCGTATTGACAAACTAATTACTAATTAAATGCTGGCATTGTTGATTTATTGTCTTGTAGTGTGGCTATTGCCTCACCTAGGATTTGATTTAACAAAAATAAGAAACGTCAAATGAAGCAATTATTACCAACATATATAATGCAAACAACATTAATTAAAAGAAACTATTCCCCCCTGAAATTAAAAAAGAAGGTGGTATATATATATGAATCATTCTGGTTTGTTGGAAGGAGATTATGCACATTGTTCTAATAGCGTGGTCTGAATTTCCGTTAAGTTGTTCAAAATATGGAAAAGTAGACATAAGAAAAAATTGATCATATTGAAAGAATTTAACATCCTATTATATATATAAAATATAATTTTAACCATATATAAACAATAGGGGTGTGCATTCGGTTTGGTTTTACACTATTCGGTTTGGATTTTCGGTTTTTGATTTTGTAAAAGTGTAACCCAATCCGATCCAAAATAAATTTGATTTGATTTGGTTTTCCTCTATTCGGTTCGGCTTTTTTTTGGTTTGGTTATTCGGTTATGTCAATAATTAATAACATATATAACCAAATTAATAATATTTAATCCCTTAAATATTCTTTCTAATATAAATCATAGGTAATACTTAAAACACAATACTTATAAGTATACTTATTATAGATGTAATTCAAACATAAAATATAAATGTAATCATCATGAAAGGCAATAACCAAAAAGGGACAAAAGTGGTTAACTCCAACTTAATTCTAAACCTAAACAATTCGTTTTTTTTTTTTATTTTTCAGTTTTTATTTTTTAAAATTCGAAATCAAACCAAACCAAAAAACCAAACAAAGTAATTTATTAATCCAAAATCAATCAGAAAAACCAAAAAATCAATCCAAATAAAACTTTGGTTTGATTTGGATTGGTTATTTGGTTTAATCCGAATAGTGCACACACCTAATAAACAATATAATTTTTCACCAAAAAGGATTCAAACTAGAGCCTTACTAACTCGGGCTAATGAATTAAGGGTGACAAAAGAGTTTCAAAATGAAGAAAAAGTGACGCAAGTTCTAATTATTGAGTAGAGGTGACAATTTTAAGATTAGTGCTAATGACACTAATTTTAAAACCCTCAAGTTTTAAGCAGTTGCTGAGCAAACTTGAGCAGTTGCTGAAAAAACTTCAACAATTGCTACAATAACTTCAACAGTTACTGCGCAAACTTTAGCAGTTGCTGAAAAAATTTTAACAGTTGCTATAATAACTTCAGCAGTTATTGCGACAACTTCAGTTGTTGCTTGAGTTTCTACAAAAAAAAAAAACAATGACTTCAACTTCAAAATTTTTAAAACTAAAGCAAATTAGTTTGTGAAATAGGACCAACAA